>CATKHJ010216891.1:0-25104 GCA_949750685.1 Vernicia montana | reverse complement strand
GCACATGACTGATGTATACCCCACATCAGATGGGGATTTCTGCTTTAGATATCATATAGAATTTCACAATTGATAGCAATAAGAATTCAATAACAATGGTACTCATGAATGAGTAAGGGTTTCAATGTGCTATCATCATATCAATAAATAATAGACCAAAGGTCTCAAAAGATGGTTCAACTATTGGGTTCATGAATATATATATATGTATCAATGACCAATAGTCCGAAGGACTCAATTAAGTGTTTCAATGCATTGGTTTTATGAATAGACATCAATGAAACAAGAATTCAATCAAGTAATCCAAAGGATTCAATGAATGTATAGTTATACAACGAATTTATGCCCATAGCATATTGACTATCATGTACTCACCTTAGGACTCTTTTGCTCCTAATCAACACAAACAGAAACGATGATCACCTGAGTCCTCTTGTTCCTTGTCTTTGGGTTTTACATGAACCATTCCATTAAACACAATTAGATCATCATTCCTAACTTGACTATAGAATCATGAAGGATTCTAATCTTATACTTATAGTTCTATACTTAGAACACAATGGCACATTAAACACAATTCAATCAATACAATCAATGATTCAAGAATCGAGACTCAAACTATCGAAATTGAATCGATTAAACCTTGAACTAATGTCCAATTCATCTCAATTACAATCCACATTGATCATGCATGACCATTGGCATGCCTAAGATCATGATCATAGCATAAAAGAAAGAAAAGAAAAACAAACAAAACAATAAAAATCATCAAGTGGTACGCCCAGAGGGTATGCCCGTACCCTCTTGGCCGTACCTTTTATTTTTAGGCAGTAGTAAAGGTACGCCCAAAGGTACGGGCGTACCCTTGCCCTGGCTTGGTTTCCCCGATGGAAACCTCCATCCTCAAGCAACAATACTAACTCCTTTTGATGATCAAGGCAAAACCATGAACAAGTTATGCAAATTTTGCAAAGCTTTAAACTCATTTTATCATTCAATCATGGATCAAACAAGTAAATCTTTAAAACCCAACCTTGTTCAAGTTCATTTTTCACTCAAATGAGTATTTGAAACTCATTTGCTCAAAGTAATAAAATCAAACCCATTTTGAAAATCTAATTCCATTCACTTCAATATACCCAAATCATGATCACAATCATCATCAAGATGCACTTAATCAAAGAAAACTCATTTTCTTAAAACCCATTTAATCATCATCAAAGGAAGAAAAAGAATTTCAAATCAACACAATAATCACCATACAATTTGAAAAGAAACTCAAGATTTTAGATCATTACCTTAGGATCTTTCTTTTTGGTGGTGATTTCCTCTTGATCAATTACAAAAAGAAGAAGAAGAGAAGAGAATTTGAGAGAAAACTTTGAGAGAAAACTTGTGTTCTTGCTTATAAAAAAGAAATGAAGAAGATGATGAACAAAAGTCATTTTGTTGTCTTCCAATTGACAAATTCCTCTTTAAGTCCTCCAATTCAAATCCAATTACAAGAAAGATGACATAAATTGGCTAGGTTCAATGAACCATGCAAAACACAATTTACCACTTTTCTTACAATTCCATTTCTGGCATAATAAATCACCAAAATGGTCCATTAACTTTTTACTATTCATGCTTTATGGCAATGGCTAATTGTCTTTTGATCACTTACCACATATTAATCAAATATACCATTCAAACACTTGTTGAATTTACTTGTAAATTCAACCATAGACTATCATGCAATCACATAGAATTCACATTCAATAATCATAAAGAATTAATTCAATCCATACTCATATAAATCAATTTGTTTATAAGGCTAAGGTATTACAAGAAGAAAACATAAATTTGAATGAAGCAAAGGTGATCAAGAACTGGTCTTGATCCCCATTGCCATTAGAATCATAACAATAAACATAAATAAAACAAGAATTACAAGATGGAAATAAACATAAAACACGAATGCAAATAACAATGCAAAGAAACACAATATGACAAAATAATTGAAATAACATATATGAATTAATATTCAAAATGGATAGGATTAAAAACTCGTTTTGATTTTCTCATATTCCCTTTTCATAACAATCAAACATAAATCAAATAACTATAATAACATCTAATCAAAATAAATTAAATGAACATGAATATGAACAACTAAAAATGTAAAATATGACAAAACTGAAATTAAACTAAAAAATCCTCCTTTAAACTACCTATCTCTTGGCTAAATCAAATCCATTGAAGGATTTGATGCAATGGGAGTCCTTGTTAGATGAGGATTAACCCTCAGGTTCATCAAATCGGTTCATACATTTTCTTGTTCTTGCTTGAATGGTGAATCACAATTTTTATTTCTAGGTTCTCTCTCTCTCTTTTTTTATTTTTTTTATTCTTAGAAAATTCCTGTTTTAGAGGTTGAGAGATTTCCTTTTTTGTTTCTAGGTGTTTAGAAAATTTGTTCTTCCCTAAAAAAAAATGGCCTCATTCACCAATTAGTTAAAAAAAGCTTTTTATATTTTTCATGAATTAATTTCAAAATTCTTTTTAGAAAATCCCTTTTTCAATTAAAAATCAATTTTAAATCAAATTTGATCTTCTTCAATCCTCTCAGAACAGATTCTGAAGGATTTGGGTGGTTAAAATATTTTCAAATTTAAAAACTTTCAAAAAAAGGTCAAAAATTCGGTCTGTCAGCAATAAGGGATGCAAGGGGCTCCATTCGTCCCTTGCTCAACAAGGGTGCAAAGTATCAATTTCAACCTCTAGGGACCAAACCGTAATTTTTCAATTGTTGGGGATCAAAAGTGAAATTTTCTAAAATTTATTTTAAAACTTCGAATTTCAAGGATTTAATACATTAAAACTAAAGAAATCCAATTGAACTACAAATAAAAATTGTTTTACCCATTTTTCAAAGAATTTTCAATTAACTCCATAAAATCTTTTCAATTTAACCCAAAACCTGAATTGTGAACCAACCTCCAAGCAAAAGCAAACTATTTCTCATCATCGGGTTCCAGGGTTGAAAATTAAGCGTTCACAGATAGGTAATCAAATTACCTCTTGTAATGTAGAAATACTTTCAAATTCTTTAATCACAGCTCCTCAAATGCAAAGCCTCTAATCTGTTCACACAAACTCAACCGATCAAGCTCTTCCTTTGATACTTGAGATATCTTTGATTCCTCTCTTGATGGCCAAAATTTGAATCAAATATTTCTATTCCTTTTTCCCTTTGGAAACTTTTAGGTTAATGGGTGTTTTGGTCTCTTTCAATTGCAAAAGCAAATAAAGAAAATTTATAATTAATTCTTTCACAAAGAATTCAATTACAAATTCATAAGAAAAGGAATTTGATACTTGCAAATCAAATTCTTTCTCTAAAGAATCCTAAAGAAGTTAAAGATTAAAAATAAAGATAAAACACTTTATTCTTCACTTTCTCTCTCTAGCTTCTCTCTCTAGATTGATATAGCAAGAAGAAGATGAACTAAAAGAAATAATATGGCGAAGACAAAAAAGAAGATCAAATCTTGAAGATTGAAGAAGAACTCTTTCTTCTTCTTCTTCCTTTCTCTTTTCTTTTCTTTCTTCTTTCACGCCATTTTTGGCTGCCCATTTTCTCATTCCTTAGCCTAGTGTATTTCCTTTCTTAAATATCTTTCACAATTGGGAAATTGCATTTTAGTCCTTATAAGCTTCATGGATTTATAGTTTTTACCTAAGTTGATCATATGGGCTTATAAAAATTGACTCAACAATTGTGCTATTAAAAATCCATTAGTCCAATAGACTAATTACCACAACAATTATGCAATTAGGTAAACATCTCATGTAATACCTTATTTTGCCTTTATTTGTAATTAAGTCCAAAACTCTTTCAATTAAGTCATTCCCATTTATGTCTCACATAAATTAAGACTTAATTAATTTAAACCTCATTTGGATTAAACTTCAGGACATGCTAGAGTTTTTGTAAATTTAATTACAAGTAAAATCCTATTACCACTAATTAATTAATTAAACACTTTAATCAATTAATTATGATAATCCTTTATATAGCTTGATCGGTTTAAATCCTTGCATATGTGACTTTCTAGGTTCATCTCTAATTAGCAATGAGAGCGAGAAAACACGTTTCTCTCTACTAATTTTGGAATTCCCATTTCACGCTTAGTTTTCATATGTCGTGAGTGACACCTAGCATTGCATATCACGACTACCTAATTAGAAATGAATATTTATAGTTGATTACTTACATTCCATAGACCATCGATCATAAATCATTATGCATTAGAATCCCTTCATTAAAGATCCCAATCTCGACTAGGATAATGGTTTATGTCAAGCCCTAATGTGCCTTGATCATATGTCCTTATATCGATTCTAATTCTTGATATGATTATATTCCTACTAGAAACTATTTCTAGTGAATCTATCTGTCTTGGTCAAGAACTTTAGTATAATGAATAATCATATAGCATAGGATCTTAACCTCGTTTACTCAAGTTAATGAATTCTATCTTGGCGATCACTTACCTCCATACATAACTAACTAGAATCATCACATGCTATATATTCGTACATGAATAGCACGTCTATATGAGTAGTAATAAATCCTAACCACCTATGCATGAGATACAGTGTCCCTCAAGTCAAAGGATTATTTGCACTATTATGACCTATATGATGAATCATTAACAAGCAATAAAACTCCATGTGATTATCATCTTATGTCACAGTTTGACTATTCATTCTATGAATATCCATATGTTTGTATCGATATCACATGTCAAGCAACATGAGACTCACTGCCTCTATAATCATAAGTATCACATACTGATCATAGAAAACAAACAGAGGTGATGGTCTTTCAAAATTAATGATGTCCAGTCATTAATCCTATGACCATGTAAACTTTAAAGTATTTATACAAGAGTGATTTGTCATTTATATTCTCAACACTTGAAAATATATCATCTTACAAAATACTAATGGACTATATTAAATAATGTGAAATCCTTTCCATATTAAGAATATATTTAATGCTATTGCGAATTTTATCTATGATTACATAACAAGTTGTGAACCCTTAAAAGTGCACCTTTATGTACCTTACTAAACCTTGAAGACAGTCCCCAGGTCCCGAAAACTGAAACGGGTCACCTTCACTTTCTCTTTGTCCTACTAGAAAGGACTATCACCTTTTCCTATCATAGAGGACCTTTACCTTTTTCCTACCAGAAAGGACCAAAGTCAAATTATCCTACCAGAAAGAATCAATCCACTCAATTAATTCAAGTTAAAGGGTTATCCACCCAAACCAATCAATCTCAAAAATCATACCCATCTTAGGATAGCCTTAGGATCCATACCTTAAATTTGAATTAGGTTTTTCCCTTCTATAATCAGACCAGTCCTAGGACAGCCTTAGGATCCTTTTCCCAAACAGACCGAGAATATCATTTCCATTTCGATCTAAATCTCCTAAAGATACTGGGAAAAAGTTTCTTTTATCAACCAATCCACCCATAAATATCTAGCAACGATCACCTAGACATCTATGTGGTTCCTTTTACCATCTTTCCTAGATTCAATCATTTTTATCACCCAAACATGTCCAAATCCTGATTTAGACATCCCTTTGGTTCCTTTACCGTTTCCCTTCAATCATTTTCCCACCCAAACATGTCTAAATATCGACCTAGACATCACTTGGGTTCCTTTTTTCCATCCCTTTCTCTAGGTTCACTAGCATCAGAATCGCTTTACAGACAAGACAATTGTGATGAGGGGGCAGCTATAAATCCTTAAAATTACACCTTTCTGTACCTTACTAAACCTTGAAGACAGTCTCTAGGTCTCAAAAATTTAAATGGGTCAAAAACGGGTTGAACCGGTAGAATCTGGGCCCATGATCGCAAGGCCATGTGCAGTGACTGCATGGCCTTCTGCAGTGACCGCACAGCCATGTGCGGTTATGATTCTATGACCGTGACTGCACATGGCACTGTGGTGACCATAGGGCCACGTGCGGTCACAGGCCCAGGTTCATTTTCCCACATCAAAATTTGTGCAAAATCATCTTCAACTCTCTCCCTATATATTTAGACCCCCCAGCTCATTTGGAAACATGGAGCTTGTTTGATCACCCCCCTGATCTCAAAGCAAGCATCCCTTTAAGGTTGGTCCGAAAGGAATGAGCATTCTAGTCTTAAAGTTTCTTTTTCTTTTATTTCTTACTTTGCTATTTCTCCTTGATTTGCAAAGCAAGATTGGGTTGCGACTTCCCTAGCCGACCCATCAAGTCAAAAGTTTTTCTCTGTCCGAGGCAAGCTTCCCGTCGTCCGAAGCAAGCCGCAGCCGGCCGTCCGAGGCAAGCCCACCACCATCTCAAAGCCGCTCCAGTGCAAGGTAAGCTTCTTTTCCTTTCTCTTTTCATTTTCTTTCTTTCTTTAATTTATTTTTCCCTCATTGGGATTCATTTTTAGTTAGTTAATTAAATTGGTTTATCTAGGTTGTTAGTTAATTAAAGTTTAAAATAATTACTTCAACTTGGTAATCAATTAGGTTAATTAATTAATCAACCCACCTTTTAATCAATGAACTGAAACATGATAAAAGATTAAGGCTAAAACTAACCCCTTTGCAAGAAGGGCGAACTACGCAGATTTTGATTCTCATTCAAAGGGATACATAGGCATGCTTGTCTAAAGCATCAAATCCAATTAAAGTAAACGTTCCTCCTTCTTCACCTTCTTCATATATTTAGGTTTTGTATTTTCTTTTGTTTCTCTGTTTTGTTACTTTTATTAGGATTTAGTTTGTGGAATGTGTGACTTCCCAAGAATCCCATAAGGGCTAGAGGAAGTATCCCCTAATTTGATTTGAATTGTAAATTTAATTATTTTTCTGTTTTCTTTATTTTGCCTTTTAATACTTTCTTTATTTTATTCTATTATTGAATGATTATGCATTATATAATTGTTCATGCATTATAAACTGTTCATGAAACCAAATTTAAGTCATTGTGTATTAAACTTGCCAAACTAGTTTTTTTCTTAAATAAATCAAAAACCTAGTCCCCGAATCCTCTTTGGTAATCGAGGACTAGTGCACTTTTTCATTGCGATATAATTGGAGTCATTTAATTGGGTTTTTCCTTTAAATTTTCCCAAATAAAAAATAAAATTAAGGTGGCAACTCTAAAGCACTTTTCAAAATCAACCAATCTGAACCCAAGGGTTCCAATGTGAGTACAAACCCAAATGAGTATTTCGATTCCCTCCAGCGGATTAGACCAGTGCTCGGGCGAGGCCTAACACAAGTATGTGTCTCCTTAGGCATATACTACTATCAGTTTGCACCCAAACTATACTAGGGTCACTACTCATAAGTATACGAGGTGATTGTAGCTAATGGTGAGTACACCCAAGGTCGTATCCCTACGAAGGCAATTAGATGATGAATGATCGAAATGAAATAAATCACAGAAAAGGAAAAAAAAACTTAAACACCCTATCACAATGTTTGCTTTGATTTTTTTGGAAGAAATGAGATTAGAAAGAGAATTTGAGATTAAGAACAAAAATGCTAGAGAATGCTTTTGCTGTAATTAAATGAGAAATGGCTTCTAGGTTGTTTAATTTCACATATTTGATGTCATTGATGCTTATAATGAATGTTTAGGAAAATGCAAATGAATGAGATAAAGTCCACTAAAACCATAATTAACTTATCGATCGAATTCGGTTAAATAGGAATCCTAGGAACTCTAAATCAAAACATTAACATGCATAGGATTTAATACCACTCGAATTCATAAACCCTAAGTTCATTGTTCATGTTCAAGTGCTAATCTTCTTCTCTCGATCCTTCAATCAACACCTAAATAATACTATGTGGTGGCCAATCACAAGTATATAATAATTTAGTATAGAACAATAACAAACATCCCTAAATCATTCATCTAAACATACAAACACAATCAAATATGATCCATCTATAACTCTAGAATAAAAGAAATTAGTTCATTATAAACAAATATATAACAATAAGAGCAAACATCTTCATATGATTAATGAAAGATAAAATTGAATTAATAATAATAAAAAGAGTTGAGATAAATTAGTTATTGATGGAATTGTTCTTGGCGCAATCTCTTGTCAACCAAAGGCAATATCGATCACAATGAACTGAAAATCTAAACCTTAAAATATTTTATTACAAAATGAAATTAAAAATCCTTGATGAAAAGTGAATCTTCTCTCCAAAAGCTCTCTATTTTCTGCCTCTCTCGATCTCTGATGTCCTCTACTGATATAGACAACTCTGGTTTAGAAAAGAGAAGCCTTAAAAATTATCCAATCGGTGTTTGCCAACTCAACAGGTGCAATATGGGTATATTTGGATGGAAACACGGGCGTATTGATTAGGAATTCTCTAAATAACTGGATTTACTTAGGCAACACGAATTCCCTTGCTAAGTCGTGTTCTGCTCCACGCCGGTATTGGACTGATTAAACCAAAATGTGTTTGTTTTTCTTCACTTTGTCACCTTTTATTCCAAAATTACGTACAACTCAAAATAAACTTAAATACAAACAAAAACTACTATAAACATATTAGAATGAAGTAATATAAATCAAAATAACTATCTAAAAATATTACTAATTTGGTTAGAACAATTCCCCCACACTTAACTTTTTGCTTGTCCTTAAGCCAAATTCCCCCGCACTTAATTCAAGAAATCACAAAAATTATGTAAATAGGAAAGAACAAGATATACAAAGACTAAAATTGAATTTAATGAAGGCAATACCAAAAATAACTAATCAATCTTAGATTACAGAATTGCAATTCTCAAATTAAAAGAATCTAGTATCAAGATGGCAAATAAGTGGTCACTCCCTTACAATTCTCTCAAGTGTTTAAATGGGATTCAAAACTACTCAATTCCAATCATGACTTTGATATTGTCATAAGTTTGCACAAAATTCAAATCTCTACTACTTAATCACATTAACCTCATGAATCAAAAGGCCTTAAAGAAGGTTGTAATGGGGTTAAGGTTTAGGTATGAATAAGAGAATTTTAGGCTACTCCTAAAATTTGAGAGCATATTCAATAAGAAGAAAATAAATTCCCAACTTAATAAATGAAAATACCCTAAAAATAATTGTATCTTTCACAAAATGACTTATGAGCATGCATTTCATTGTGCTTAATTTATTTTCTTTTTCATTCACTTTTATTTATCTTTTCTTCTTGTTTCTTTCAAGCACATTTTCTCTTTTCTCTTTTCTTTTTCTTTTTATGCGCTACTCATTACATAACTCAAAACAAAGACACATTACATTAGGTATCCAAAGAATTACATTTCCAATTTTCCATTGATGTTCCCCCACCCAAGAATATAAAATATGCTCTTAAACCTAGGGAAAATGTAGGAAAATTAATTTAATGATTTAAGTGCATATTTGAGGTTTAACAAGAAAAAGAATGGTTTTAAGGCTCAAAAAGGGCTCACTAATGGAAAAAGAATGATTTAAATCACTAATGATTTAAGTGCATAAGTTTGCTAAAAGGGTTGTACCTAATATGCCTTTTTCATCTTCAAAAGTCTAATGCTACATTTTATGTAATCTCAAAAAGAATTATATGCAAATTCTAGAATACCAAAATGTCATGATGGACACTCAACAAGAAATAAGAGATTATCAATAAATAAATTCAATCAATAAGGTTCAAATAATCTCACATTTAAGGCTTAAATCTAACCATCAAGATAACTATATGAGAATTAACAAAACTATAAACCTAAAGATATGAGAATTAACAAAACTATAAACCTAAAGATTTAATTATTAATTAAGGTAAGTTGTACAATAAAGTCAAGAAAAATCTAAGTCATCATGCAATCTTATTTACAAATTTCGCATAATCAAAATAATTAAGTGTGTAAGAGTAGCAAGAAAATTTTTTAAGCACTAGTTTCAATCAAAAATCAAGTATTTAAAATTTAAAAATTTAAAAATTAAGAACCTAATTCCCTCCCCCACACTTAATTTTTACATTGTCCTCAATGTGAACAATGAAAGAATCAAACAAAATAAAAGAATGAGAGAGAGAGACTGCCCTTTTTACTTGATAATTTGACCAAATTCAGTCCTTGCTTTGATAACCTTTGCTACTCATCGGACAACATATTCAAACATGGTTAAGTGGTTAATATCAAATAAACCAAAATAATTAGAATATAATTAACATATAAATATCCAACAAAATTAAAACAAACCAAAATAAATACTAAATTGTTCAAGTCTAAACGAAAATAAAATGCAAATTAAAATTATTTCAACATAAAAAGATAAAGATAGAGAGAAATAAGTAGCCACACAAGTTACTATGGTGGATGTGTTGAAGTAGATGGTATGTCAAGATGGCTGGTGGAGGTAGTAGGCTGCAGATTGAAAGCCTGAGCAAAGTTGGTCTATAGAAGCTTCAACTGACCAATGGTGGTGGCGAAGTTCATGTCTGTCCTTTCCTGGTACTTGTCCATTTTGTCTTTCAAGTTCTGGATCTGCTCCAGAATGTACTCATTACCCATGTTAGGACCATCTTCCTCAAGATCAACAGATGAGTCATCATCATACTTAATTCTTTGTCGCACTCGCCTCCTCGGTGGCTGGTTTGCTGGTGGTGGAACTACATGCTGCTTACCTGCAGGTACATCAGCTACAACATCTTCCTCGGGTGCTACCTCACCTTCCTGAATTGTTATATACTTATTCCCCCTTTTAATTGTGAAACCCATCTTTGCCAATACTAAACCATCTAAATAATCAACACCCTCAACCTTAGGAATCACACACTTGTTTGGGTTGAAATTACACAAGGCGATGGCAATGGCAGTCACCAACACACCCACAACTATTTTTCCTCTATTGCGGTTGGCGATATAATTAAAATAATTGGCAAGCCACTGCCTAGTGTTCAATATGTGTCCATTGTGCATCCACCACAAAATAAATAACTCATTCTTCTCCACAACCCCATTACTATCCCCAAGCCCGAAAATGGTGTAAGTCATTAAACGATGGATATATTCCAGGGCATTGTTTCTCAATTTACTAACTTTGGACAAACTAAAATTGTACATATGATCATTAGCAATGTTTCCCCAAGTAGTGTGTGCATTCCAATCATTAGGAATCAAGCTATACCCATTATTAGAAAAGCCAAAAATAACATTTAACTCAGGTACAGTAAACTTATAATCTCTACCATGCAATCTAAACTTCATTTTTATGACAAGCATAGGGACTCCATCAGTCTCAATGTGGAAGGAGTCTAAAAATTCTATAGTCATAGGCTCAACAGAAATTTGCTTCATTCTA
Organism: Vernicia montana; assembly: GCA_949750685.1. Taxonomy (NCBI): domain Eukaryota; kingdom Viridiplantae; phylum Streptophyta; class Magnoliopsida; order Malpighiales; family Euphorbiaceae; genus Vernicia; species Vernicia montana. The sequence goes on along the minus strand of CATKHJ010216891.1, from coordinate 13,705 downwards.
CCAAACCTACCCTAACTCACATTATTCAAATATTAACCACTTTGTTCATTTATTCCTAAAAATGTGATAGCTTGAGGATCTAACCACCTAGAGGGAATAAAACCTCTATTAGATAGAATATTGTACCTTGGACTGCATTGGTGGACAACTGGTGGTGGCAGCGGTTGTTGCTGGCTTGAAGATCGTGGTGGAGATAGGCCCTATGAAAAAGAACCACGTAAAATTCGCCCAGCTCAAGTCTTTGTTCGCCTATGCATGGTGGATCAAATGTTTGGGGAATAGTTGGCTTGGAGAAAAATGTTGTTTGGAGAGGTTTAGAGGTTTAGAGAGAAAGGATTCGAAAGATTTTGAAAAATGAATGGAAAATAATCGAGTTTTGGCTTTTTAAAACTTACGACTCTTCAATTTTAAGGCTAATACAGGCATATTACGAACCCTTTATGCTCGTATAGAGCAGGATTTCTTGCTTAGGCGTATTCGAGAATTGGAATACTCCCGTGTTCTTTTGAAACTTGCTCGTGGAGCGTAGTGAAAATACGCTGAGCGTATACGAGAATTGGAACATGCTCGTATTTGTCTTGAATTTGCTCATGGAGACTTGATTGAATTTCTGCCTTGAGACACAGTAGCCTCCACAGTTTAGAAACTTGACCGTAGAGCCCTAGTCTAAACCGTGTAGCTCGAATTTCCATTTTTTCTTTGATTTTTCTCCACACTTTAAATTTTTTCGTCCTTCTCATGACCTGAAACTCAAAAATTCTCCAGAACATCTTGCTATATGAACAAAATTAATTTACAAAAAAAAAAAATTAATAATTAAACATACTAAAATTAATCAAAATAAATTGTTCTAGATTGAAAAACCAAAAATGTAGTAAAATTAAAATGGATAAAAATGGATTTCCTTCCATTGGACGACTTCTTTAGAGTCATAAGCTAGACTCTTGCTTGTTCTTCATCGTACTTGAGAGAAATTAAGGCACTTATTGCCTTTAAATCCTCTATCTGTCAATTCCTTCTTCTGAAATGTTGAAGCAATGGTTCCTTTCTTCTTACCTTTGCCTTTATCATACACAAAATTGTCAAAAATATAAATCAAATTAACTGATAAACATTTTTCAACAAAAATATTTGCATTTACTTTGGACCATTACACAAATCAATAGTCATTTTCTTTCCTAAAATAGTCATAGTCAACCAAACATTTTTAACATCAATAATTGTATTTGTGGTAGCCATAAATGATCTACACAAAAGCAAAGTATGTTTAGTTATAGATACACCTGTGATGTCCAAAACAACAAAATTAGCAAGGACTATAAATTTCCCTACTCTAACCAACACATCTTTCAAAATTCCTCTTGGGTACCTTAAAGAACCATTAGCTAGTTGGATACACACTAATGTAGGAGTCAATTCTTTCAAACCAAGTTGCATATACAGTTCATATGACATCAAATTAATGTTAGCTCCTAAATCAAGCATACCTTTGGCTGAATCATACTCAGAAAAATCAATATTAATAATAAAACTACTTGGGTCTCCTTCCTTAGGAGAGATTTGTTGTTGTGAGAATGCATTTACGTTTTTGGATGCAACAACTATCTCCTTAGTCTTTTCTTCTTTAATTTTTTGCTCCAGGTTAATTTTCATCTCTTTCACTTCTTTCTTTTGTGTGGCATAACATGGAATTGGAGGGCGGTATAGATTGGATGTCTTATGAAAATATTTGGAAGGAAATGCTTCCTTCCTTCTTCTTCTTTATTTTCTTTTCCACTTCCACTTCCTTTTCTTTCTCCAAAGTTTGGAATTGTGAAGCTAACATCCTTTCCAACCCCTTCAAATTTCTTTCACAAGCCTCAAGAAACATTGTGAGTCCATCAGGATACAAAGACTCCTTTTATTGTTCAACTACAAAATCAGACAATATGGTTGAATCATTAACAAAAGAATCACTTATTACCTCTTCTTCTTCATGGGCTGTCATGGCTTTTGCTTATTCAGCTTGGCTTGGCAACTTTCCTTTATTTTGATTGTGCATCTATTCAACAAGTTGCCCAACTTGTACTTCCTATTTTCTAATTGTAGCCTCAATGCTATCAAATCTCTTGTTGTTGTGATCCTGATTTTGAACACAAACTTTCATGATATTCTCATATGAATGACCATTCTGATTTTGTTACACAAGTTGCCCTTGATTTGAAGGTTGTCCCTAAAATTGATTACCTCTTTGATAAATTTGAAACTAATTTTGAGGTCTTGGTTGAGCTTGCTGCTGGAATTGCTACTGTGGATTGTTGTTCTTCCAAGAAAAATTTGGATGATTCCTCCAACCGGGATTATAGGTATTAGAAAATGGTTCATTTCTCTCCCTTTGTTGGAATCCTACCAAAAGAATTAACTTGCTCTTCATCTACTATAGATTCAATGGCATAAGTACATAATTAGCTCTATGCCCAAAGGTTCCACAAACTACATACTTCTCGGGTAGGTGTAGCTACAGATCCTTTAATTGTCAAAAGCTTAACTTGTTTAGTCAACTCTGCAACCTACAAGGCTAACTCATCATTAGAAGATACTTCATTAACTGTAGCCTTTTTACCTCTTACACACTTTTGTTGAGAATTAGCTCCCAACATTTCAAAGATATCAAAAGTCTCTTCAGTTGTCTTCTCCCAAATCACTCCACCTGTTGCATTGTCAACTGTAAATTGATACTGCTGTGTCAACCCATAATAGAAAAATATGTTAAGCAGCTGGAGTGGGTAGTGATGATGCGGACAATGCATTAACAAAATCTTGAATCTTTCCCATGCCTCATGAAATGGCTCTCCATCCAATTGACTAAAAGTAGCAATTTTAGTTCTCAACTCAGTAGTCTTTTGGTGAGAATAAAATTTGCCCATGAATTTATTGTACACTTCCTCCTATGTTGACAATGAATTATGAGGCAAAGTCATCAACTATGCCTTGGCTTTGTCTTTCAAGGTGTAAGGAAAACACCTCATCCTCAGTTGATCTTTAGTCAATTCGTGCAAAAGAATGGCCTATAGAGTTGAGTAGAAATCTTTGATGAAATTTAATGTATCCTCATTCACCATGACATAAAATGATGGTAGCATGTTGAAGTGAGTAGTCTTCAACTCATAATTTCAGGTTACATCTTCCAGTCTTATGCACGAAGTTGTTGTGCCAATAACAGGCCTAGCAAACTCTTTCATTGCTGGCAATCTTGGTGGTTGATTTTCCTACATGTTTCCTTCTTCTTCACAATTAATAGGAATTTCCTCATCTGGATCACTTAATTCACCAAAATTGTTTTCTTTCTCCAGTTCTTCTTGTGCCAAATATTTTTCAATAAATTCCTCCTCTGAATTTTCTTGCTTAAAACTCTCCTTGAATTGAGCTCTAGTTCTCTTCAACCTGTGAATGTTGTCTATGTAAGGAAGTAGTTCTTGATTTTGTGATCTTCTACCATATATAAATCAACAAAAACTCTACAAAAAGAAAGTTAAAAGCTCACAAATGAAAATAAAAACAAAAATAATTTGTAAACAAAAAATTGCAAAAATGAAACAAGAAAATTAAAAACTGAAATTTCAAAATCAAAATCACAAAATTGCCTTCCCAGCAACAACACCAAAAACTTGTTTGCACCTAAACTATACTAGGGTTACTACTCGTAAGTATACAAGGTAATTATAGCCAATGGTGAGTACACCCAAAGTTGTATCCCCACGAAGGCAATTAGATGATGAATGATCAAAATGCAATAAATCACAGAAAAGGAAAACAAAACCTAAACACCCTACCATAATGTTTGCTTTGATTGTTTTGGAAGAAATTAGATTAGAAAGAGAATTTGAGATTAAAAACAAAAACGCTAGAGAATGCTTTTGCTGTAATCAAATGAGAAATGGCTTCTAGGGTGTTTAATTTCACCTATTTGATGCTTTTGATGCTTAGAATGAATGTTTAGGAAAATGCAAATGAATGAGATAAAGTCTACTAAAACCCTAATCAATGTATCGATCAAATTCAGTTAAATAAGAATCTTAGGAACTCTAAATCAACATGTATAGGATTTAATACTGCTCGGATTCATAAACCTAAGTTCATTGTTCATGTTCAAGTGCCAATCTTTTTCTCTCGATCCTTCAATCAATACCTAAATAATTCTATATGGTGGCCAATCACAAGTATATAATAATTTAGCATAGAACAATAATAAACATCCCTAAATCATTCATCTAAACATACAAATACAATCAAATAGGATCCATCTACAACCCTAGAATAAAAGAAATTAGTTGATAATAAACAAATATATAATAACTCTAATATTATTAAGAGCAAACATCTTCATATGATTAATGAAAGATAAAATTGAATTAATAATAATAAAAAGAGTTGAGACAAATATGTTCTTGATGGAATTATTTTTGGCGCAATCTCTTGTCAACCAAATGCAATATCAATCACAATGAACTGAAAATCTAAACCTTAAAATATTTGATTACAAAATGAAATTGAAAATCCTTGATGAAAAGTGATGATCTTCTCTCCAAAAGCTCTTTATTTTATGTCTCTCTCGATCTCTGATGTCCTCTATTGATGTAAACAGCCCTAGTTTAGAAAAGAGAAGCCCTAAAAATTATCCAATCAGTGTTTACCAACTTAGCAGGTGCAATATGAGTATATTTGGATAGCAACACGGGTGTATTGATCGGGAATTCTCCAAAAAATTGGATTTACTTAGGCAACACGGATTCCCTTACTAAGTTGTGTTCTGCTCCACGCCGATATTGGACCGATTGAACTAAAATGTGCTTGTTTTTCTTCACTTTGTCACCTTTTATTCCAAAATTACCTACAACTCAAAATAAACTTAAATACAAACAAAAACTACTAGAAAACATATTAGAATGAAATAAAATAATTCAAAATAACTATCTAAAAACACTACTATTTTGGTTAGAACATATACTGAATCAGATCAAGCCCTTCGATAAACTCTTCTCCTACTTCGTTCTAGAAAATAGGAGTTGCATTTCCTTCCATATAGAGCCTCATAAGGTGCCATCTTAATAGTAGAATGGTAGCTATTGTTTTAGGCAAACTCAATCAAGGATAGATGCTTATCTGATGTGCCGAAACGCACACTAACAACTGCAAGTGCACAGGTCGTTATCAAGTAATAAAATGATGAGTAAATTATCATTTCCCACGAGGAATGTTTATAAGTACTAGCTTAAACTTTGACTATTGTTTAGTGAACAATCAATTTAGGATAATTAAAATTAAAACTAAACTAAAACTTGAGAAGATTGATAGATATAAACAAGAATAAAGCTATCTAGATATGAATCCCCCTAGTCTCTCATAAATGTTATGAACAATGGAATTAATTAATCAAACAATGCATTGAATTGGCACTCTTCTAATTTAGACTAAAACCTCTCTCGAGCGATTTAATCCCTAATCCCTAAATAAAGTGCAAGGAATCTCTCCTCAAGCACAATCAAATAATTCATGCATTAAGAACAAGGAATAATATACCAAAGGATCTTGTAGGTCTATCTCTAGCACCCCAATCAATCCTCAATTCCTATGGGCGATCAATCCATATTATGGTATTTCTACTCAATTAACATGGAAACTATATCTAATTAACAAGCTAGCAATTGATAATTAGAATAAAAGAGATTAATCATAGAATTAAGACAATCAAAGATGAAATTAATCAAAACTGAAATTATTCAATCCATTCAATCAATAACTAGGGTTCATCAATATCTAAATATAAAACAATTAGTTCATGATAGAAATTAAAGATAAAAAATAAAAGAGAGAAGAAATAAGAAAACTCAAACAATCCATGGATGATGTGCAGAAATCTCCTCCTCCAATCCTTGATTTCCTACTTTAAATCTATACAAATTTGGATCTTTAATCTTTAATTTACAATTCAATCTCTCTAAAATTAAAGTTCCCAAACTATCTGAGACCGTAAAGGAACCTAAAATTCCTAGCCACAAGGCTAGGGTTTCAAACTCCCCAAAAGCCCTCCTTTTTAAAATTTAGTATCGTGTCTTTATCTCAGAAAATTGGCAAAAATCTTCATTGGTATGCCCATAATTTTGATGGTACACCCGTACCAACATGGGCGTACCATCTCTTGAAGCTTCTGTGTCCATTTTGTCAATTTGGTATGCCCACAATTGAAATGGTACGCCTGTACCATTTGTGGGCGTACCAAATCTATTCAGTTCTGTCTTTATGGTACGCCCGTAACCTTTCTGGGCGTACCATTTGAAGAAAATCGAATTATGCTTTGGTTTCTTCATAACATTTGTAGATCTTTTTCTTTTCTTTCCAATGACACCTAAATCGCCTCAATCAGATATTTGTAGCTCAAGTTATGCTCAAAATACTCCAAGGTGTCCAAAGCTATCAATACACCAACTTTGCATTTGATCTTCAAAATGTTTCTTCAATTCTCTCCCAAAATGCCTCAAATTTGTGTCCTATCTTCATGATTTCAATAACTTTGATTCATGTTCTCCTAAAACATGAAATTCCTATAAAAGAACTCTAGAAAAACACTAAATAAAATAAATCAAACTCAATTTAAAGATAAAATACATTAAGAACAAAGGGTAAAATGTATTCAATTAAGCACTTATCAATATATATTAAGAGAAATATTGTAGGTAGAATAAAATAAAAATCTACACAGATGGAGAGTGAGAGGGGTTAGGAATTATTGAGGAGAGAGGATAGAGAAGATTGAGAGAGAGAGAGAAGTGGACTGTCGTCTGTCACCGCCATCTCTTGCCACCGTTTGGCCACACCTCCACCACAACTGCCTTACCCAACACCTAAGGAACTCAGCACCACTAGTCCATACAATGGAGAAAGTGCCAGAGGAATTGAAACTCCTCGATGTGTCATCACCATCGAAGGTTCCAATAGTGATTCCGGCCATGTTTTTTAGAAAGCTTGGTACCATTTTGAAGCTTGTAATGTCAGGAGTATTTTGATACCTACCTTGACTGGTGAAGACGCTTGATGCCGCAAAAAACAAAAAGAGAAGTTTTGATCTTTTGAGCCTTTTGAGGTGTTTTCTAGTGAGACCAGAAAGCATTGAGCTATACCGTAGGCAATTTTGGAATCAACAACTCGTGATCTACAGGTTGGTGTGAATGTCACCCCCCGTCCACCACCTTTGGTGGCAACGTGTCGCTTCCCGGTCACCAGCACGTGGGTCCACACACCGCCGATAATCTAGAAATTGCAGAAGGCTGCTCTTGATGCATACGTTCCAATTCCAAAGCTAGTTTACGATACTTTGATTTCGATGAGCCTAGAATGCTCTTCCATTAAATTAGTTTCGGCGTTTAAATGCCTGAGAAATTAGTAATCTATCTACATTTGCTTATTTTAAGTGCTAATTTGATAAATTAGAATCATTACAAAATTGTATGAAATTGTTTAAGATGAAATTAAATCATCAATAATTTTTCTTTAATTATATAGTTGATTCTTAGTAAGTTATATGAATTTTCTTTTAAATTATTATAATTATATAGTTAATTATTATGTAGATATTATTATAATATTATTGTAAGCAAATGAAAATAGTAGTGTATAAATTTTTATGAATTTATTGAGAATAATTGTATATAGTTTTATTACCATTTTGATTAAATAACAAATGAATTATTTATGTGTTTTCCTTATATATATATATATATATATAGAACTTTTAATGGAATAAAACTATTTATGTCATTTTCTTTTGATATGTGTGTGTGTGTATATATATATAAGTTATATAAATTTTCATTATATAATTAAATTTAATTAAAGTATTTTCATGAGTATTATTATAAGCAATAATTAATATGAAAAATGAATTTAGATAATTAATGAATTTCCTTATATACCATGAGTTTATATTTTTTTACATGAGTTTCAAGTTGTTTCTAAACGAGATTTAAAAAGAAATATTTTTATAAAGAACTTTGATGATTTTTATTTATTGAACATAAATATATGAGTAAAGTAATAATTATATGAATTGAAAATGAGTATAAAATTTGGATTGTAAAATAAGAACATGAGATTGAGAAATTCAATTGTGGAACGTTCAGGCAAAGAGCAATTATAAGCATATATTGTTTGAAAGTTATGAAAATTGTGTGGATAAAATAATTTATATGTGATAGACTTGTATTGATTAGTGGTTAGTGAAGTTATATTAACTTAGGTCTTAAATTGAGTATTAGAGTTAGAAACTAAGGAATTAACTTAAGGATTAGTTTACTTTGAATAATGAGTACTAATATGCCATATATGGTTTAGATGCACAATGATTAATATAGAGTCAAGAAGAAATCAAGATAAGGAAGGGGAAATGTGAAGTAGAGGATCATCAATTCTGTCTCTGCTAAAAAGTAGGAGTTTAGGCGACGAGGTATGTAAATAATTTACTAGTATGATATGTGTGTACCATTGCATTCCATGATCATTATAAATCCTTTGAATATGAAAAATCCTAAATTTATTGATAATTATTGAACCCATTCGATCCTTGAAAACTCAAGCTATTATATGTGATTCAATTGATTAAACTCTAAATTCATTACTACAAGTTACTACTAGGGTTTCTCATTGACATTATTAATTTCATTGTTGACCTGACATGAATCGTATTTTTGAATTCATATGATACTAAAATGAGCCAATATGTCTACTGTTACTTGAATGTTTGCAAATGATATATGTATATGAAACAAATGTGATTCCATTTGCAAAGAAAAAATCCCCGACTGATGTGGGTAAACATTAGACCCTGTGCAATGGTAAAATCCGCGGATGGGGTGTACGCATCCGAACCTTAGCTAGGAAGGGTTTGACTATCCTAGCCGTAAGACCTGATTAGTCTTAAGTTTTATATGTGTTATATGTGGGAGTAAGCAAGGTATAAGCCGCTACCCTATCTTTATATGTGGGAAGCACTTTACTTCTAAACACTTTGAGTTCTGCTAAAAATGTATAAATTTCATAATTGCTATATTATCATGAGCCATTTGTTATCTATATCCTTTACTTTTCTTTCTTTGCCTACATATTATGTTAGTAGATTATTTGCTCGCTAAGAATTTTCTCGCTCTGCGGTTGTTAATATTTTTATAGGTGATTAGAAGATATGAGCAAGGTAAATCTCAAGTATCCTCGACCACTTTAGAATTTCCAAGTTAATAAGATATAAGTTGATCTCTTTTATTCGCAATGTTCATGTAACTTAAGGTCCACTCTAGAGCTACATGGTCATTATGGGTTGTAATATTTGAATATTAATTATTTTAATTAATCGGCATGAAGTTATATCTAGTATTTGCTATAGTATGAGTATATCACTAATATATTACAAGTAAATGAAAGGTTGTGAGGACTCACCCAAGCACCGATCCGATCTGCTAGAGGGGATCGAAATGCTCATTCGGGTTTGTACTCATGATGGAACCCTCAGGTTCAGATTGGTTGATTTTGAAAATTGATTTGGAAGTCGCCACCTCAATTTTATTATATTTGAGAAAAGTTAAGGAAAAAAACCCAATAAATGACTCCAAGTATTTATGCAATGGAAAAGTGCACTAGCCCTTGATTACCAAAGAGGATTCGGGGACTAGATTTTTGGTTCATTTAATTGGTTTGGAAAGTTTAATGCTAAATGGATTAAAATGATTTCATGAACAATTATAAATGAATGAACAATTAAATATGCATGAATTAAAGTAAAAGCAGTAAAAGCAGTAGAAGAATTAAATAAGGAAAGCGATAGAAATGTTAAATTTACAAATAAACCAAATTTGGGGATACTCCCTCTAGCCTTTATGGGTTCAAGGAGAGTCACACTTTTCCCAAATTAAACCAATAATGACAGTAACAAAATAGAGAAACAAAAGAAAACATAAAACCTAAACTATGTGAAGAAGGTGAAAGAAGAGGAAGGTTTATTTTAATTGGATTTGATGCTTTAGATAAGCATGCCTACATATCCCTTCGAATGAGAATCAAAATCCACATAGTTTGCTAATAAGTGCTTAATTGAATACATTTTACCCTTTGTTCTTAATGTATGTTATCCTTAAATTGAGTTTGATTTGTTTGTTTAGTGTTTTTTCAGAGTTCTTTTATAGGAATTTTATATTTTAGGTTTCCATGAATCAAATTTATTGAAATCATGAAGATAGGACACGAATTCATGGCATTTTGGGAGAGAATCGAAGAAAAGTTTTGAAGATCAAATGCAAAATTGGTGTATTGACAACTTTGGACACCTTGGAGTATTTTGAGCATAACTTGAGCTACAAATGTCTGATTAAGAAGATTTAGGTGTCGTTGGAACTAAGAAAAAGATCTACAAAAGTGATGAAGAAGCCAAAGTCTAATTCTGTACCTTTCATAAATGGTACGCCCAGAATTGTACGAGCATACCATTTCAAGATGTGGGCGTACCGTAGCTACTATTTCTCAAGATTTGATACACCCATAAATGGTACGGGCATACCAATAAAGAGCTGGGCATACCAATGAAGATTTTTGGCCAATTTTATGAGATAAAAACTGAAACTGAATAAAGAGAAGGAGAGGAGAGCTTTTGGGAGTTCGAAACCCTAGCCTTGTGGCTAGAAATTTTAGGTTCCTCTAGGTTCTTAGATAGTTTAGAACTTTATTTTAGAGAGATTGAATTGTAAATCAAGATTAAAGATCCATATTTGTATAGATTTGAAGTTGGAAATCAAGGATTGAAGGAGGAGATTTCTACACATCTTCCATGGATAGTTTGAGTTTTCTTATTTCTTCTCTCTTTTATTTTTCATATTTAAATTCTATCATGAACTGATTGTATCCTATTTAGATATTGATGAATCCTAATTTTTGATTGAATGGATTGAATAATTTAAGTTTTGATTAATTTCATCTTTGATTGTCTTGTTTCTATGATTAATCTCTTTTATTCTAATTAGCAATTGCTAGCTTGTTAATTAGATATTGTTTCTATGTTAAATGAGTAGAGATACCTTAATATGGATTGATCACTCATAGGGATTGAGGATTGATTGGGGTGCTAGAGATAGACCTCCAAGATCCTTTGGTGCTTTGTTCCTTGTTCTTAATGCATGACTTATTTAACTGTGTTTGAGAAGAGATTCCTCGCACTCTACTTAGGAATTAGGGATTAAATCACTCGAGAGAGGTTTTAGTCTAAATTAGTGGAACTCCAATTCAATGCATTATATGTTTAATCAATTCCATTATTCATAACATTCATGATAGGCTAGCGGGATTCATATCTAGATATCTTTATTCTTATTTATATCTTTCAATCTTCTCACCTTTTAGTTTAGTTTTAGTTTTAGTTTATTATCCTAAATCTTTAATTCACTAGAAAATAGTCGAAGTTTGAGCTAGTACTTATAAACATTCCTCGCGGGAAACGATAATTTACTAATCATTTTATTACTTGATAACGACCTGTGCACTTGCAGTTGTTAGTGTGCGTTTCGTCACATCAAGTTTTTGGCACCGTTGTTGGGGAATGTTTTATAATATTAGCAATATTAATAGAGATTATTGATCTAGTTTTATTTTTTTGTAATTGTTTGTGTTGTGTTTTGCTTTGTTTTATTTTTATTTTTATTTGTTTGTTATATTTTATGTTTTTGTTTTGTTTTTAGTTTTTATGTTGCAGTGAAAAATAGAAAAAAAAAATTTCTCCATGACTGATTGGATCTATCAGAGCTGGAATTCTTACCCAAATCCAGAATCGGGATACCAATGGGAAGCACCACAAGAAAAATCTTCCCTTGAGCTTACCTTAGAGAGATTCACTGAATCTACGAAGAGTTGGGTTGAGGAAGTGAACAGATGGAATGATACATCAGAAGTTGGCTTCCCAACTCAGTTTGAGGTGGATACTACAGTAGAGGATGATGAGTATGCAAAAGAGGAGTTTAGACTGGAAGAGATGTTTGTTACCTTAGTGGAAGCTACAAATAAAAGATTTCAGAGCATCGGGACAGCTCTGGAAGACCAACAAACTTCTCTTCACAATCTAGAAAACTAGGTTGGGCAAGTTTTGCAATTGCTAAGGGAGAGACTTGAAAGCAATTTGCCCAACAATACCAAGCCCATTCTGGAAGATAGACAATAGACCACTATCGTCAATTGGATGTGGGATGATGATAGTGAAGAAGATGAGAATGGTGAGGCTGATTTGGGAATGTTCCAAAGAGCAATGGATGAGGATGATTTGTTAAGTGAGCAATCCCAAATTGCACCATATGATGACATGGTTGGAGTAAATTCAGATGTTGAAGACTTCTCTTCTGATGACAGCTTGAAACCACTCACAACCCCAATACCCACCCTTCATATACCCCAAATTCTATCAAATGAATACCGAGCCACAAATGATCTTACACCCTTGCCCCATTTCTCTCAGTGCATATTTGTTAGAGAATCAAGTATGTGGCCAATACTTGTAGTCTCTAAATTCTCTTTGGAGAGGGCAATCTATTTTATGGTGGTGTTGAAGCAAAAGGTTAGTGAATTTGGATGGAGCATCTCGAAATTACAAGAGGTGGCTGAAGTTGGTGACGTTCCTGCTGTCTTGGGTATAAAAGCTGAAATCCCTACATTTAGTCTGTGGGTAAGAGTGTTCGATGATGGTTCTAATATTGGCAAGCTTAGGTTTGTTCGAAATGGAGAGCCAAAAATAGTTGTTATTGCTGTAAAAAGGCTATGCAAAGGCCAACATCTTTGCATACTCTTCTTTATCTTGATTTATGGAGGTAGCCAGTACAAGGCAACCTCCAAGCCATTGGTAGAGGATGAATAAGGCTAACGTCCAACTAATACGACGTTAAAGAAGCGCTGAATAGGAGGTAACCCATTAATGGTTTTTATTTTCATTTTTATGTTTATTTTTTTTCTGTTTTATTTAGTTTTTCTTTGATTGGATCTTACATTTTCTTTGTAGTTCAATCTCTTTGTATGTAGGCTGAAGTTGATTATAGCTTAAATTTTACTGGAAGGCACAACGCCAAGGATTTATGTGGGATATCATTCAGGGCAGTAAATTCTCTCTTTTACCTTTTCATTTTACTTGTTTATAACACATTGGGGACAATGTGTTACTTAAGTGTGGGGGAGCGGTTTTATTGTGCCTTATTTGTTTTTGAATCTTACGATTAAGTGAATTGAATTGTGGTGATAGTTTGATTTGAAATTAACTCTCTTTAGTGATAAATTGTTCTAATTTTGCTATGACAATGACTTGTTGAAGTGTGTCTTGATTAAAATGATCATGTGTTAAGGATTGAATGTGGTGGTCATGATTTGCATGCCTGAAATTTGAAACTTTAGTTACACTTTTTGAGCTTATTTTATTCTACTATTACATTTGTTCTAGTTTAGTAGATTTACTTAATATCTTAGGTAGCTTGACTGTTTTCTTAAAAAAAAAAATTAAAAAGATTGTGCAAAGGAGCTTTGAAAATGTATACATATTCCTCTATTCTTGACTCTTTTAAACAAAAAGGGTTGAGATTATGAATAGTGCTAGTAGCCATTTGAGTGTGTGATCCCAGTTGAGTAACCGGAGGCCGGCACCACAAGTGTTTGCATTCGC
>CATKHJ010216726.1:0-13226 GCA_949750685.1 Vernicia montana | reverse complement strand
ATGGTGAAACTAGGTGTGGATGATCTAGAGGCTTCACACTTGGGGAGCTCTTTGTCAAAGAATGAAGGAACCTACAAGAGGTAATTAGATTACTCTTCACTTCTTCTTTATTTGCATATGTGTTTTACACACTAATTAAATTGATTGCTTGAATCAAGTTTGGACAAATAATGGGTGAAGTGAAATTTTAAATTGTTTGAAATTTCACCCCACCGCATTGCTTTCGCTGCGATTGGATCCACCCTTCCTTCAAACACTTGAGAGGTTTGTAGTATGAGCCTATTAAAAACACTTGTAAAGTTTGGTGTGAGCTTAAACACTAAGTTGGGAGTGAACTTCTCAAAACTCCATTGATAGTGAAATACCCAATTAGTGATTAGGGAGTGTGTGTAGGATTGGTTATAATTCGAACCGCTATAAATCCTTGTATTCTTTCTATTTTTTCTTGCCTTACTAATTAATTTTTTAATTACCCACCAAGTCAACCCCCCTTCTTGGTTCTTATTGGGCAACAAAATAAAAAGTGAAAAGGTGCTTTACCTTGGTTCTCTTTGAAATTCGAGGAGGAGGTCAAAATGCCTTGTCGGATCAGAATTTCACTTAAAAAAATGCAAAGGTATAAAATAAGTCTAAGTCTTGAAGCCAAGTCAAATCAAAGAGAAATAACTTGATCGTCTCGCGAAGAAAATAGCAAAGCAAAATAATAAAAAACAAATAAATAAAAAACAACTAATAAACAGCAACTTAAAAACTTAATTCAATCTAAAGAGAACTAAATTAAGCAGACTAAAACCAAGGAGGAATTAGTCCTAGGAGACCTTTATAAAGAAAATAGAGAGAAGATTAGAAGATTGAGAGGACAGCTGTCAACTAACAACTAAAGGGTGAGTTGAAATGAGGTGGAGAGGCTTTCTTTTATAGGCTAAGGGATGGAGGAAAATATTGTAAACTTTTGATGTGAGACTTTTTTAGTGTTTCTTTTATAGTTAGGGTTTGGAGGGTGAAAGGAGTAAAGAAAAGATGTGAGAAAATAGGTGAAAAAAGGTTGAAAATCCAAATTGGACGTTAGCTGCCGTAAGGGCTGCTTGCGATACCATAAAGCCTGCTTGCAACAACTACATGGAAGCCTCCGACAGTTGTAGAATATCTTGCGGTAGCAGAAGGCAGCTTGCGGAGGCATGTTTGCAGTTGTGAACCCTTAATTTTGCACCCCCAAAATATATAAAAAAATAAAAACATAAAAAATAGATATATTTTTGGCAGCTTGTCCTATGGCTGTCGTAGGGCACCTGTGGCATTGTCACAGGCAACTCTGCCTTGCGGCTGTAGACCCTTTTTTTTTTTTCCAGTATTTTTGCCTTGTTCCCACATCTAAAAAGCACAGATTTTCACCCCAGTCTTCACCCTATATATAAGGGTCCTCCCATTCAGTTTTCCTCACCTCTTGACTTTCTTGATTAGCCTTTGTATCAAGTGAACTATCTCTATAAGCTTGGTCCACCAAGGAACGAGCCCCCTAGTTTAAAGTTTTATTTTATTTTTATTTTTGCTTTGCTATTGCTCATTGCTTTGCAAAGCAATTTGGGTTGCGACTTCCTGAGCCGACTTGTCAAATAAAAAGTTCATTTACCTTTTTATTATTTATTTATTTTTGCCTCCTTGGGATTCTCTTCTTCCCCTTTGGGCTCCTTGCTTAATTCTTTTCTCTTCCACCCCTGACTCTCTTAATTGATCCACTTAGGTTAGTTCATTAAAATCTAAAATAATTAATTCAACCTGGTAATCAATTAAAATCAATCCAATCAATCAACTCAACTCTCCAATCAATCCAATCAATCAATCAAAACATGATAAAAGGCTAGACTAAAATTCCTTTGCAAGAAGGGAGAACTGCGTGGGTTCTAATTCCCATTCAAAGGGATATGCAGGCATGCTTAGTCCAAGCATCGAATCCAAATAAAATAAAACAACTTCTCTCCCCATCATCTTCTTCACATAGTTAGGATTTTATTTTCTTTTATTTTAATATGAGATTTTGTCATGCATCATATTAACTGTACAAGCATTATTAATGAAATCAATTTTAAGTCACAACTTTATTAAGTGCCAAACTAATTAAAATGAACCGAAAACCTTGTCTATGAATCCTCTTTGGTTTCGAGGCTAGTCATCCTTTTTCCTTTAGGATATTAATTGAAGTCAATTTGGGTTTTTTCCTTAATCTTTTTTGCAATCTAAATAAAATTAAGGTGGCGACTCTAAATCAATTTTTAAAATCAATCAATCTAAGCTCGAGGGCTTCATTATGAGTCTTTTCTTAAATGAGCATTTCGATTCCTTTTTAGCGGATCAGACTGGTGCTCGAGCGAGGCCTCACAGTTGGCAACTCCGCTGGGGAGTAACTTTCTTTTAATAAAAGGAAAAATAAGAGGACTAATAATTGGTTAAAAAGTTTGGCTTTTAACATAGTTGTGACTTTCATGCATCATTTGCATAGGCTTTTTGCCTACAAGCCTAGTTCTAGGAAATTAATGGATAGTGAGTAGCATCGACTGGGTAACTCTCATTGGGTATATTTATCGATAGTGAAATCATCCACCCCGTGATAAATCCTTTGATCCTTTCAAATGTGTAATGAGCAATACGTACTGTTGGACCAACACGAGGCTCCTTAACTCACATGTGGTTAGATATATCATTGTTTTAGTGTGACGGGTACCCTAATCCAACCCACCCTTACCTTTTTCATGTAATGAACCTAGAACCTAACCTTAGGTTGTATGTACCATAAGCAAAACCCTTACACATCTACATCTTCATGAAATATTCTCCTTATGAATAACATGCATTCATCTCAAGTTTAGGTCATACGATGAACCAAAAAAAGGTCGAACACTCTCATCTCGATCCAATCACCTTCGCCTCATAAACATTAAACACCATTGCCCCTTATCCAACCCAAAACTCAGGTGCCCTTAATCCTCACCCTTGACCTTCATCCAAACACCTAGACACCTTAGGTCCCTAATACTAATGACATCACCTTGACCCTACCCCTTATCCAAGATCACCTTAACCAATACCTTCAGCCCAACATACTATCCTAGGTCCAATGCCTTTGGCCCGGCCTATTACCCTAAGCCTAAAACCCTTGGCCCATCATACCTTAGGTGATCCTTGAAGACTAAAAAAGGTTGGCCTACAATGCAATATGGAATCCTTTTCCTTTAGAATCTGCATACCTTTACCTTCATCACCTTTCCTATTCCATACTCATCACTTACTGATTTTTCCTTTTGCTTCAAGGTATCAATGGCCAACTCAATTGACATGGCTGTCCTAACCACGCTCATGACCAATCTCTTTAAAAATCAAGAGGATAATCTTCAAGTTATATGATAACTACTTGCCCCAAGACTCATCTGAAGATATATGTGGGGGCAATGCAACCTTTGGGACTTAACAATGAGTTCCTAGCACAACTATTCCAACAATTATTATCTGGTGATGCCAAGAGATGGTTTCTTTCACTGGACAAGAGCTAGAAAAGGACATAGGATGATATCTATCATACCTTTGTCAAGCAATATCATTATAATAGTGAAGTGGATGTCACTAGGCTTGACTTGGAAACCATTAAGCAACTTCCAAATGAGTCATTCTCCATGTTCCTTACAAAGTGG
Source organism: Vernicia montana (assembly GCA_949750685.1). Classification (NCBI taxonomy): domain Eukaryota; kingdom Viridiplantae; phylum Streptophyta; class Magnoliopsida; order Malpighiales; family Euphorbiaceae; genus Vernicia; species Vernicia montana. Next base: position 9,543 of record CATKHJ010216726.1, on the reverse strand, counting down.
AGGGATAAGCTACTCAAATGGTAAACAGACCAACCGAACAAGAACAGGTGGAAATCCTTGTCAAGAACCAACTCCCATCTTTGCATCTGCTTCAAAGGCTGAAGATTATATCCAAGGCGAGTCATCCCAAACTAGATTTTCTACCACAGATTTGAATAATGATGAAGAATCTGAACCTCATGAACTTTGATGCTAAGACTGATATGCCTCAATCCCACCCTCTCTTTCAAGCCGAATCCATCATTATGATCTATGCATCTTCACCAAAGTGGAAGACATACCCCACCTTACCCCACATCACCTCTGCCTAAGTAGCATGTTAAGGAGGAGTTCAAGCTTAGCTAATCCGATTTGTCTGAGATTGAGTCCAAATCTGAGTCCAAGTCCATATTCGAAGTCCAAGTTTGAGTTTGAGTTTGTCATTTTTTTATTCTTCTTCTATTTTGTACTATCTTCCCCTTTTGTAATAAAACATTTATGTTATTCATGCACTTCTCTATTCTAATCTTTCTTGCTTAGTTTAAAATACTTGCGTCTCAAAAAAAAAATCAATGAATTTTGGCATGCATTTGCATTTCACCATGTAATCCACCATGATTTGGACAAATCAAAACTTGGGGTACTTTTGTGCCTGCATCATCAGTCGCTTCACCAGCTCCCAACCAAAGGATAGTCGAGATAATAAAGAATACTAAGTGGTGATCTCTTCAGTTAGAGCAGTCGAAGCAAAAGGTAATCCAATGAAGTTACCCATTGCACTTTTGGGTAATCAAACATAACACCTCAACAAGGGACAACAATCTCAAAAGGTTTCTCTCTAGACCAAGAATTCAATGGAATGGTCTAGACAAAGGTTAGAGCCCCAAGATGAAGGAAATTAGTAGCCCAAATCATGGTGGATTAATTTTTAAATGCCAAAATTCATTAATTAGCTCGCTAAGTTGAAAAACCCGAAAGGGCGGCTTAGGCGAAAATTAGAGTAAGCTCGTCGAGTTGAAAACCCGAAAAGGCGGCTAGGGCAGAAGTTAGAGCTAAAAAAAAAAAAGAGTCATCCTAGTCAAATCATTTTATCCCTTATGCCCTTATCCCACATTAAGGGCATATCTTCCTAAGTCATCATCCTTTAGCTAATCCCTCACTTGCATGTCCTCCATATCATCTTTTTACAATTCGTCACATTGCCCTTATCATTCAGTAGGGGCATATCCTTCCTATGATTTGTCACGTCTCTTAGCTCAAGTAGCTAAGTAGCCCTTATCATTTAATAGGGACATATCCTTCAAGTCGCCTGTTATGTCTCTTAGCTCAAAAAGCTAAATAACTCCTATCATTCATCAAAGAGCACGTCTTCTAGGTTGTCGTCCAAATCAATCCAGTGTCTCCCCAAGAGTCCCGTCACTCTAAGAGTCTCTTAAATCTCATACAATAAGATAGTTGTGCTTATCTTCTCCATAAATCATACTACAATAGCAAAATCATACAACCTCCCCAAAAGGTCCAACCTACCATCCTTTCAAACCTAGATCTCCTTGATAAAATCTCATCTTCCAATGGCCAAGCTCGTCAGCAGAATAAAAATCCCAAGTCTCTCAAGACTCATGATCCTTGAAGCCTAGTTTCCTTGGAAAATCCAAAGTCAAGCTATGACTCCTAAGGCCTATCATCCTCAAGCTGATTAAAAAGGGTTTGAACCAGTTAAAGCCCATCCAATGCTTCCAAAACCAAGCCTCCTTGGCAAATCATATCATCCTTAAAAGTCCAAGTCCTTTAAACAAGCAAAATCAAGCTTGCAAACCATCCCTAGTTTAATTCTCGTCCCTAGGGAAAACCCTAACTTATGGGCCATACGAAGCAAGCCCACAAATCCCTTAAGCTGATGGTAGCCCAATTGGTCAGAGCTATGTTCAAGGGGCAAACCAACCGGTCAAATCACCTCCAAAAGCCATGTCCAGGGGCAGACTCTTAATAAATGGGTCACATAAAGCCAATCCACAATCTTCACCTTTGAAAAGGCCAAACCTAACCAAGCCTTCCCACCTAATCTTCTCCAAGGCCAAACCTAACCGAGCCTTCCTACCTAATATTCTCTAAGGCCAAACCTAACCAAGCCTTCATATCTAATCTTCTCCAAGGATAAACCTGACTTAGCCTTCTAAGATAATCTTCTTTGAGGCCATACCTGACCGATCCTTCCAAGATAATCTTCTAGACCACACTTGACCGAGCCTTTCAGATAACCTTTCAGGCCACACCTGACTAAGCCTTCCAGATAACCTTCCAGGCACACCTGACTGAGCCTTCCAGATAACCTTCCAGGCACACCTGACTGAGCCTTCCAATTATGACCTTCTTTAAGGCCAAAACCCGACCTAGCCTTTCAAAAATAACTTCTTCCCAGGCCGACAAGCTCCATGGCCTTCAACCAAGCCTTTAATCATCCTCGAGTATAACCCCATCATCTCTAAGCGAAACAATCAACTTAGGGCCGAACAACCGAGCCACTTTTCCTCATCCTTCCAAAATGGGGGCACCCTCATCTACAATGATCAACATTCTTATACCAAGTTTACCCTTCACAGGTTCAAGGTATCTAATTCATAAAAATCTTTGCATAGTCAGATGTATTTCATACTAAACAGGTTACTAAATCAGAACTCCTGAAACAAGACGGATCATTAATCCGAACCCTTGAATCAAGATGGATCATCAATCCGAATTCCATGAATCAAGATGGATCATCAATCCGAAGTCCATGAATCAAGACGGATCATCAATCCAAATTCCATGAATCAAGACGGATCATCAATCCAAATTCCTAAATTAGGACTGACGATCAAGCAATCAAAAGGTCCTCCACCCAAACCAGTCATTCTCAACTTTAGAATCAGAACCATCCTATGATAGCCTTAGGATCCATACCTTAAATATGAATTAGGTTTCCCTTTTAGAATCATACCTATCCTAGGATAGCCTTAGGATCTTTTACCCAAGTAGACCGGGAATATCACTTTCATTCCAGATTTTCCTAAAAAGAAATCAGGAATATCACTTCCATTCTAATCTCCCAAAGATACCAGGAGCAAGCTTATTTTATCAACTTCCACCCATAAAAGTCTAGAAATTGATCACCTAGACATCCCTATAGTTCCTTTTTCCACCCCTTTTTCTGTTCAAAACTTTCACCCAGAAATGTTTAAACAAGTGACATCCCTCTGGTTCCTTTCTTGCCTTTTATCCAAGTCAGTCCCATCCTTCACCCATAAATATCTAGCCACTAGCCTAGATATCCCTATGGTTCATTTTTCTGCTTTCATTTATCAGTCAACTTCCACCCATAAATGTTTAGAAACAAATCACCTAAACATCCCTGTGGTTCCTTTTGCCATCTTTCCCAAATTCAATCATTTCTGTCATCCAAACATATCCAAACCCTGACCTAGACATCACTTTGATTCCTTTTACCATCCTTTTTTCTCAAGTTCACTATCATCAGGATCGCCTTACAAATAAGACAATTATGATGAGGGGGCAACTGTGAACCCTTAATTTTGCACCCCTAAAATATATAATAATATATATATATATATATATATATATATATATATATATATATATATATATTTGGCAACCTGGCTTGCGGCTGCTGCAGGCATGCCTTGTGGGTACTGCAGGGCACTTGTGGCACTGCTGCAGGCAGCCCCTGTGGTGTCGTAGGGCTGCCTTACGGCAGTTGACCCTATTTTTTGATTTTTTCCTTGTTCCCACATCTGAAAAGCATAGATTTTCACCCTAGTCTTCATTTTATATATAGGGATCCTCCTACTCAATTTTCCTCACCTCTTGGCTTATTTGATTAGCCTTTACATTAAGCGAACCATCTCCATAAGCTTGGTCCACCAAGGAACGAGCTCCCTAGTTTAAAATTTTCTTTTATTTTTATTTTTTCTTTGCTATTGCTACTTGCTTTGCAAAGCAAGTTGGGTTGCGAATTCTTGAGGTGACCCGTCAAGTCAAAAGTTCCTATTGTCCGAGGCAAGTTCACAGCCAATCGAGACAAGTCTCCTCCATCTCAAAGCCGCACGAGCGCAAGGCAAGCATCTTTTCCTTTACCTTTACCTTTTCATTATTTATTTATTTTTTCCTCCTTGGAATTCTCTTCTTCCCCTTTGGGCTCCTTGCCTAATTCTTTTCTCTTCAAACCCCGACTCTCTTAATTGATCCATTTAGGTTAGTTAATTAAAATCTGAAATAATTAATTCAACTTGGTAATCAATTAAAATCAATCAAATCAATCAACTCAACTCTTAAATCAATCAATCAATCAAAATGTGATAAAAGGCTAGACTAAAACCCCTTCGCAAGAAGAGAGAACTGTGTGGGTTCTAGTTCCCATTCAAAGAGATACACAGGCATGCTTAGTCCAAGCACCAAATCCAAATAAAATAAATCAACTTCTCCCCCCATCATCTTCTTCACATAGTTAGGATTTTCTTTTCTTTTCTTTTAATATAAGATTTTGTCATGCATCATATTAACTGTACAAGCATTATTAATGAAATCAATTTTAAGTCACAACTTTATTAAGTGCCAAACTAATTAACATGTATCGAAAATCTAGTTCCCGAATCCTCTTTGGTTTCAAGGCTAGTGATCTTTTTTCCTCTGGGATATTAATTGGAGTCAATTTGGGTTTTTTCCTTAATATTTTTTCCAATCTAAATAAAATTAAGGTGGCGACTCTAAATCAATTTTCAAAATAAATCAATCTAAGCTCGAGGGCTTCATCATGAGTCTTTTCCCAAATGAGCATTTTGATACCTTTTTAGTAGATCGGACCGTTGCTCGGCTAAGGCCTCATAGCAGCAGCCCTGTTCGCCCTTTTTTTTTTTTTCCCATTTTTGGCAGTTTTGGCTTCCTGGAGTTTTGTTCTTGCCCGTGCTTGATTCCGAAGGATCTGAGACTTTTTCCCAATGTCTATAAATATTTGATTGCTCCATATAAATGCTTTATTCTTGATCTAAGATTGGAAAGTCGGGTTATATGCAATGAAATGTCCTAGAGGTGTAAAATTATGGGTTCACAGTGATACTTATGATTACAAAGCCAGTGAGTCTCATACTGCTTGACATATGATGTTTATAAAAACACATGGATATTCATAGAATGAATAGTCAAACTATGACATTGGATGATGATAATATGGAGCTTTACTGCTTGTCAATGATTTATCGTCTAGGTCATAATAGTGTATATAGTCCTTTGACTTAAGGGACACTATATCTCATATATATGTGATTAGAATTTATTACTGCTTACATAAGCGTGCTATTCATGTACGAATATAAGGTATGTGATGGTTCTAATTAGTTATGTATGGAGGTAAGTGATTGCCAAGATATAATTCATTACCTTGAGTAAATGAGGTTAAGATCCTATGCTATCTGATTATTCTTGATACTAAATTTCTTGGCTAAGACAAAAAGATTCACTAGAAAGAGTTTTTAGTAGGAATCTAATTAAATCAAGAATTAGAATCAAGATAAGGACATATGATCAAAGCACATTAGGGTTTGACAAAAACCATTACCCTAGCCGATATTAGGATCTTTAATGAAGGGATTCTAGTGCATGATGATTTATGATCAATAGTCCATGTAATGTAAGTAATCGATTATAAACATTTGTATCTAATTAGGTAGTCGCGATATGTAAGGCTAGGTGTCACTCATGACTTATAGGAACTAAATGTGGAATGGGAATTCCAAAACTAGTAGAGAGAAAAGTGTTTTCTCGTTCCCATTGCTAATTAGATATGAACCTAGAAAGTCACACACGCTAGAACTTAAACCAATCGAGTTAAATAAAAGATTATCATAATTAATTGATTATAGTGTTTAATTAATTAATTAGTGATAATAGGATTTTGCTTGTAATTAAATTTACAAGGACCCTAACATGTCTTGAAGTTTAATCCAAATAAGGTTTATATTAATTAAGTCTTAATTTATGTGAGACATAAATGTAAAGGACTTAATTAAAAGAGTTTTGGAATCAATTGCAAATAAAGGCAAAATCGGGTATTACATGAGATTTTTTCCAATTCCACAATTGTTGTGGTAATTAGTCTATTAAGCTAATTTTTCTTGATAGCAAAATTGTTGGGCTAATTTTTACAAGCCCATATGATGAGCTTTAGTAAAATTATAAATCCATAAAGCTATAGGGACTAAAATGCAATTTACTAAATTGAGAAAAGATATTTAAGGAAGCATATAAATCCATGGGCGTGAAAGGCATGAAACGGGCGTGAAGGAGAGAAAGAAAAGAAAGATACGAGAAGACAAGAAAAGAGAAAGGAAGAAGAAGAAGAAATAGTTAAAGAGAAAGGAAGAAGAACAAGAACTTGATCTTCTTCTTTGTCTTCTCCATCTTCTTTCTTTTAGTTCATCTTCTTGTTCTTGCTAAATCAATCTAGAGAGAAAAGATTGAGAGAGAGAAAATAAAAAAGAAATTGTTTCATTTTTCATTCTTAATCTTCAACTTTGTCTTTAGAGTTCTTTAGAGAAAGAACTTGATTTGCAAGAATATATATTCATTTCTTATTGATTTGTAATTGAATTCTTTGTGAAAGAATTAATTATAAATCTTCTTAGGTTGTTTTTGCCAATTGAATAAAACCAAAATACTGTAGACCTAAAAAACTTTGAAAGGGAAAAGAAGAATTATTTGATTCAAATTTGGGCCACTAAAGAGAGGAATCAAAGAAATCTCAAGTACCAAAGGAAGTGCTTGATCGGTTGAGTCCATGTGGACGGACTAGAGGCTTCGCATTTGAGGAGTTGCGGTTGAAGAATTCTAAGTAGTTTATGCGCTACAAGAGGTAATTCGATTGCCTTTCTTATCCTTCATCTTGCTTGTGTGTTTTGCACATAAATTTAGTTGATTTCTTAAGTGGAATTCATGGGCCAAACCACCTGCGGTTTGAATTTTTGAAAAGTTTAGAAATTCGCACCATCCTCATTTTCGCTCTTCTATTTGATAGGAATTCGCTCAAGGTACGACCTCTTCGATTGGATTTTCGCTAACAATTTTCACATTAGTTGTCTATGTTGTTTAATTCATTTGAAATAGTGTGTGTATAAAAAGAGAACTTGAAAAAGAAAACTCACTTTAATTGGATTTAATGATATAAAGTAAATACAACAAGTTCAAATAATTTCATCTCACTTATAATACTTTCAATTCTGTCAAAATACAATTTAGTCGTCTAATCTATTCAGTATCAGATTCAATTTAAGATTAGTGATAGACAGGATGTTTGATTTGATCACTTGGCAACTGTAATACTTATAGATGCCTAATTGCTCATTGTCCCATTTTCATTTGTTAATCTGCTGCTTTCAAAGTCTTGTGTGTTGATCTTTTAATTTATAGTTCTTTTTATTTCACACTCAAAGCTCAGTAGAAGACCAATGGTGTTTTGGTTTGCAAGTTCAAAAGAATTTTTAAAGAAGTCCAATTCACCCCCCTCTTAGACTATAGACACCTAACTTTAAGAGCTGTTCTAGACTGGAGAGGAAGAGGCTGAACCTTATGTTAGCCTACTAAGCTACTAATATGATTTTGATGATAACAAAATAATTAGACGACCCGTTGGTTGTGTGTTTTGCTTGTGTTGTTCTAATCTATTTTGCAGGTTAAGAGAATCATCTAACTTGAAGTTGGCCAATTCTTCAAGTATTTGGAATAAGGTGTGAAGTCCATAAAGATATATCAGAAGACTACACCAAAGAATTAAGGCAAATCTAGTGAAGATGAAGAACTTAAGTAAGAAGTTCTTAATTTCTATGTTAAATAGTTTAGAAGGCTTGCCCAGGCTGAAAATTTCTTTGTAAAATTAATTTTTTAGAATTACATTAAAAAAGTTTTAAAATTCAAGAAATTTAAACTTTTGAGAATTTCTAAGTTAAATGAAAAATTAGAAGACCTGGACTTATTAGACAACTAAGAACTCTACTGATTAAGTCTTCTAATTATCTATGTCTCAAAAGAAAATTTATTTAGCAATGATTAGTTGACCTACAAATAGAATTAAATGATAAAATCTTAACACGAGTAAAAATTTTGATATCTATCCATATCATATCATATATGATATTGGATTAGATAGAGTTTGGAGAAAATTCTAAATAAGATTGAGAAGCTTTTTATTGTAAATTTCCAAAAGGAAATAAACAAAACTTTTGTAGTTCATCATCATATCATATATGTTGTAATATATTCTTTTGAGTATACCATCACATATGATTTTTCCAAAAAGAATTATGATTATATGCCAATTTTATATTTAGGGAATTCCTCAAAAATTGGTAATTGAGTTCTCTCCACTTTGATAGGATCAAAGGGTTATGATATTCTATCCCTTTTGTATGAAATATCCCTTAATATTTAGTTTCATCTTCACCTTGAATTCCTTGAATAATTAAAAAAGATTCAAATGAATAGTTCATCATATTTACATTTTTCCGTCGGGTCAATATTTGAATGTAAATACAATGAATTAGGAAAAACTCCCACTAACCGTTTCACAAATGGTATTGATGCATCTATATGTATCAATTCCAAAACTTCTTTGATTTCTTTCCTTTTGTCCAACAGAAGGTGATCTAGTTGTTTTCATATCAGATATAAAACTTCTAAGTGGAAACAAGTTTACACCCTGACGGGTCGTGACCCATGTTAACCAACTTAGTTGTTCTATCATCAACTAAACAAACTAATCTTATAAATCATAGTGGTTTTAGATTTGGAGTTCAATATGGCATTATCATAAAATGCACTTGGAGTTATTTTGCTATTATTAATTTAATAATAATACATCAAATATATATAACTCATATTCTTAAGTTTATTTCCACAATAAACTACGTAAACATTTTTCTCGTAACGGAATTCACAATTCCTTGAAGTTACAGAATAATGTAGCTTAAATATGAAATACATACATGATATACAAAACATGATTTTCTAAAATCATCATTAAGTATATTCAAGATATACAAAATATGATTTCTATAATCATCATGAAGTATCCTAAAAGTTCTTTGAAACAACACTTTGTTCCTTAGATCTTTTAAAATTACTTCATTTGTACTCCATGCTTCCGTTGCTTACTCTGATCATGCGTATGGCATAGAAGTACCCATATCATATCTTAGCAACAGATGAACTATATGAATCATTGGAATTTTATAATAAGAGATAGATTTACCTTCACAAGGTTTATCCTTCTCTTGGTCCTTTAGTATTCTCAATACTTGAAACAATTCCATTTCCAATATTCATAATATTGACATTGGAAACATTTTCCTTTGTCAACTTTAGCATTATCCATGGACTTGACCTTTGCAATTCCCTTTTATATAGGCTTTAGGATAGAAACATTTTCTATTACCTTTATATTGCCTTTTATAGTGCACTTTTCATCTTATGAAAATTTGGAATGAATTAAATAATTAGATTACTTTAGAAATTATTGTTTAT
>CATKHJ010216724.1:0-11024 GCA_949750685.1 Vernicia montana | reverse complement strand
ATATATATAGGTCTTCATTCCATGCTCTAACAGCTATTTTTGAGCTCTAAAAACGGTAACAGACAAGCTCCAACGGCTATATTTTTTGAATCTTTCAATGCTTGAACGCGCGTTCAAAATTGTGAACCCTCGTTCAAAATGGTTCATGATCTTCATATTGACTTCATGGTCTTTATTTACTCAAGGCTTCTTTTCATCTTCTTGATTCAATTTCTTCACTTAATTGCATTAATAGCAACTAAAGATTACCTACTAACAACAACAACACTAAACAAACTTGTTAGTAGTAATAATGTTTTGTATCATCAAAATCACATATGGAACCCTTGTTTCAACATGAAGTTATTTAGAAGATCTGAAAATTTGAAGCCGTTTGGAAGATTTGAAGACTTAAAGCTACTTCGAAGACCTAAAGCCATTGGAAACCTTAAGACCACACCACGATGTGGAAATCATACAGTGATCCTTTACGAGGCCCTAAATATGGCTCATCCTATAATATCGAGCTCCTCAATTCGCTTCTTTATTCAGGCATTTGGCTGCCTCGACATTGAGCCTTTCCACTCTCATCTTTATTAAGGAGTCTAACTGCCTTTAAGACGAGCTTCCTAGCTTGCATACTTATTCAGGCATCTAGCAGCCTCGATACCAAGTTCCTCATCTCATCTATCTTGTACCGAGCTCCTCAGCTCGTCTCTTTAATATCGAGCTCGTAAATTTGGCTATCTTACATGTAATATGGATAAATCTCATCATGCTAAGATTATTTGTCTACTCCTTAGCTCGCTCCTTGATACACTCATATCAAACTAGAGGGTAGGGGGTCTCTGATGCGGACTAAAACCAATTGACCCATATTGGGCCAAAATAGAAGCAGCCCATGAAAGAAGTAACTTGTCTATATGAAAAATGGGCCTGGCCTAGCCCTTAAGATCGTCACTTCTAAGGTCCCAATTCAATCTAAATATATTGGCGAGCTCTAAGCAGCTAGATAACAACACAACTCGAATTCGAGCTCTAAACGAGGATGAATCCCTCACAAGGATCCCTTATATCGAAGGCAAGTAGCTCGTTGACTAAAAGCTCTAATGGGACCTCCACCATAGAGAAAGGTGGCTCATGCCAAAATAAGGCGGTGGATATCATCTCTCCACAATCCTCAAGTATATGTATGGTGCCAGAAGAATGACACAAGAGAGGTTGTTTGTCCCATCAATTCAAACTTCACCTCTCCTTTACGGCATTAAGATGCTACCACACGTAAACCTGCTCAACTCAAGCTAGTATAAAAGGGACGATGACTCACTCATGCAGGAAGGAAGCTAATGCCCACAAGTGATCTCTCACTAAAGCTCTCTAAAAGAACCAAGAAGATACCAGTTTTCCTTCCTCCAAGTTCCTCCATTTTCAAGCCTACTAACTTAGACATCGAAAGTCCCGTCGGGTCAGTTTTGGGAGGGCCCCTAATTCATTTTTTCTCTGTTTACAGACTCTATTTCATGACTCTTACACCATGGATTCTCCATCTCTAGAATGAGGTAACATTCATCATGCCTTTTTATAAATTTATTAAAATCTCCTCAAATATGGTAAGGGCGAAACTACATGATGTCCAAAATTTTAAATTTCATTATCCCCTCATAAAATTTATGAATTTTTTATAAAATATATGTATTGGCCCCTATGATCAAGAAAATTCTTTTTTTCGTAGATAAAATTTTCTTTTTTTAACCAAGAATTATAGTTGATGATCATGATAAGATCAATTGGATATTTCCGAATTCCAAATGGAAAATAGGGAAACTTAATTATATCAATTGAGAGTGAAATTTCAATATTTGTCAAAATGGGCCAATATGTTCTGTTTGGAGAGCAGGATCACAACATTCTTCAAAAAGGACAGAGTTAGAGACCACGAGCCTAAAAACCTAAAGGCACATTTTTTTTTTTTTTTTTAAAGTAAAAGTGGCATTAATTTCGGAAAATAGACCTTTGTCCAAACTCATGGTTGCAAAAATTATACATTATTTTCTATATATAATAAAAAAAAGTATACATTATTTATTTTTCTTTTAGTCAAACATCACCTGGAATATATATATCATAATCTTTTAGTCACTCATTTTTCCTCCACACATGCCCTAATAGTATAATGCATGTTTAATTCATGATTCAATTTAAATTGAATTTGACATATCAACCAACCATTATTAAATCTAATTTCGTGCAAGATTAAAATATTTTTATTTTGAAAGTTGCTAACCCAAATTATTATTTAAAGTTGTTTAATTATAAATTTATAATATAATACATAATAGTTTCATTTCATGCACCATTAACTTTTTCTTTTATATTTATTTTTTTTCATTTCATGGAATTAATATAAAGGTTTTTGAGTAAGGTAGGTATTTCTAACTCACATACCATTAAATCAGATTGAGTAAAATATTTAATGGCTAAAGTGTAGGTTTTAGAATTTTAACCATAATCAGATTTAAATCAAGAGCGAGTAATGAAAGAATTCGACTCGAAATAAATTTGATTATATATATATAAATATTTTTATTTTTATGATAAAAAATAAATAAAAATTTTATTTCTATAACACACAAAGAAGGATAAATATACATTTAAAAAATAAAAATGAAATAAAAAGAATAATTAGGTTAGGTTCGAATTTTACAAAATGTGACCTAACTCTCACTCGTGACCATCCCTATCTCCAAGTTGCAAAATGTTTGAAGGTATGTTTCTTGTTTCTCTTGTGTTTGCATGGAGTGTGATATTTTGCAATAGGTAGTTTGATATTTTGAATAGGACTAGGACCCCTTTGAGGGCACCAACCACAGGTTAGAACCTACACCTAGTTATATACCGACCCTACCCGCCAACCTACCTAGGCTTCTAAAAATTATAATGGATACAGAACTAAAATATCAATTAAATCTTAAATATTGTTTAAATTATAGAAATTAATTTTGGCAAAAAAAAATTATATAAATTAATAAACTATAAAAAAAATAAGTTTATATTCAATTTCTAATTATAAATTAAATATCATACTTTAAATATACATGTATAATATCTCTATTATAAAACTGCATTTCTGTTAAATTGTTAATGATTTAAAATAATATTTAACATGGATAAATTTTGTTTTTATTTGTCTCGATTAAAGATATTCTTGGACTAATTTATTTATTTACAGGCACCAAATTCTCTTGTAGGATTTGACTTAATCTTTCCCTATCTAGGAAGAGAAATTATAAATTGAAATCATTATTTGCGAGAATGAGAGAAAGTATAACAGCTTATAACAAACAGAAAAATCAACAGTATGACAGCTATAAATTGAATAATAAAAGGATATGACCCACCTCTTAAATAGAATCTGACTATATAGCATATCATCTCACATCCATCTATACAAATCTCAATATATTAAGATTATATCCACAAATCTAAAAGTCACAAAGATTCCTGCTTGACAATAACATCACAGACATATAGAGCAAGCTCAGCTATCCTCTACTATACATAAATATCTCAAATACAAACAACTATTGTAATTGCAAAATTCTAAATTTAAGTTTACAATCCAGAAAGTCATAATTATAGATAACAAATACAATTAGCCATTGCAAAGATAGAAAGCATGGCTTTAAAAGATTTTCCTCAGGACTAAACCTTTAGCCTAAAAAATAATGAGACATAAGCGAGCGTCTCAAATCAATAAATGATATCAATCAATATATAATCTTGGTGCTTAGAATCATACCAAAGCCTAATAGTGATCATGCATATGGCAACGATACAATCAATATCATATAATCAATCAAAAATGGGAATTAATAAGTGGAAATCACAATAAATCTCATATGGGGAGCCAATCCTACTATAATGGCTCTCTTAATCCAATAAGCCTCTTAATCCATAAAGGGGTCTATCGTCACCTCATGATAGTGCAACACGACCTACCCTCGAGCAACACAAAGGATGATTAACTTCTGCTATCTCCGAATAAAATGATCATCATATAAACACATATCCATATATCATTAAAGGTTATCATCCTAGTGATTTCCACATCATTCCAATTCCATCCAACAATCACAATTGATATGAAATAAGCAAGATAATGAAATTTCATTCACAAGAAAATGAGATGCCTTTATAAACAATAATTCATACTTATATACATATATACATTCAAATTATGCAAATGCATGAAAGCAAGAAAATATATTAATTAATATCACTCACAGCCTGTGGAGAGAACAATCAGGTCTAAGGATGACTCGGAGCACAAGAAGGTCTTAGACGATATAGAAAAATTGAATTCTAATAATTATTAGAACACAAATCAAAGGAACCAAAGGAAAAACTCTTCCTAAAGACTGCAGAGAATCTACTGAAAATCCTACAAAGTGTCCCCTAGACTAGACCTAATCCTCTTGAAACTCAGACAACACAACTCAACTCAAAAATATCTCAAATGCCCCATCTGGGCCTCCGCAAACAGACTACAATATCATCCCATCCTCCTCAAACATAGAATTCGCAATTCACAAAATATAATTAAATTCTATGCTAATCCAAATGGCTCAATAATTATAATTACCATTCAAATATTATTCACACAACATAAGGTAAATTTAGATATTAAAATACGCATCTGAAATCAATTCTAAAACTACCAGATGATATTCAACTACTCGTCTCCGAAAAATCATCGGAAAACTATTGTCTGTGATGGTTGGTGAAAGAGGTGCCAACTGACTCGTCTCAACGCGTGGAGTCAAGAAAATCTGGTCACTCTCCCTTACTCGTCGGGCATCGCCATAAAATAGCTCAGACAATCGTGATATTCACCAGTTTCTGGTCAAAATTCAAGTTAGTCTATTTGGGGTAAATGAGGTGTCAAATGAAAGCTTAGGATGAGAGGAGTCCAACAGTACTAACCTCGCCAAGAACGAAGATCAAAAACACAAAAATCTTCATCGGAAGTTCGAAGTGGCGATGGTTGTCAGACGACGTGTACGCCATGGTCCGACAGCTAGACTTCACCCCCCAGCTCGTCGGCGGCTGGGTTTTCTCCCTAGCCGGCTCGTCTCTCCTTCTGGTTACCAGATGGCGGCATTTAGGATGTGGCAGTCCTCTCTCTCATTCTCTCATTCACGACCAAAAATCACAGCTCCTGATTGGTTCTAAGTGGACCAATCAGGGCTGTGTACACAATAATAATAATAACTTTAAATTTTTTCTTTAAAGATCTGAAAAATTAAAATAAAATTTTAAGTTTAATTAATAAAATACCCCCAAAAATTATAAAATAATATAATTAAAAATTCAAGATATTACATATATTATGGTCAATTTGTCATCCATTTTCAATATTTGTAATTTAAGTTTTGAAATTGATTTTTTTTTTTTTTATAAGATTTGTATACAGAGAGACATGCAATGATTGTTATTAAGGAGTGATGGTTGTTATTAACAATGAAGGAGGAGATTGGCGTCGAATTGGAGCTGCTAATGAAGAAGAGGATGTTATGGCTGCCATTTTGGCGCAAAGACCTGGGCTCGTCCCTATGGTGAGGTGGGGACGACGAGGTTGTGATTTGCGGCAGGTGAGCAGATGACTTGGGTGGCAATGGTGAGATCTGTGCAAATGGCTTGAATTCCCATTGAATTGTTTGTGCCCTTTTTTTTCATTTCAAGTGATGGGAATTGAAAAGGATTGGGAGTGAAGATAGGGTATTTTGGGTGTTAAATTTTTATAAGGGAATTTAAGAAAAAAAAATGAATAAAAGGATTAATAACACTGACGAAATTAAAATTGAGAAACTATTTAATTAATTTTTAAAAAATAAAATATTTCATTAATTATATCAAATATAAGAAAAATAATAATTTACCCTTTTATTCTTCAAAATCGATCCAAGTTTATTATATTTCATTTGCTGATATTTCAATGCTTTTTTTTAGGGCAAAGTGTCAAAAAAAACCCTTTAACTATTTCACTTTTCCCAAATAAGTCCTTATGACTTTTTTTTTTTGTATCATTGAAGCCCTTTTTTTTATTTTTTTTATTTTTTTATTTTATATAGATTTGGCATATCTTAACCCAAATGAAATGGGAGCCTTGCCTCCGTTAACATCGATGGGCCCCATTCATTTATAGCAAGGGGAATAAAACAACTTTCCCCAATTGAAATCCCCAAACTTCTCTTCAGCCCTAAATTCATTAAATCCCCAAATTCCTCTTCAACCCTAAGTTTCAAAATTTCATAAATCCCCAAATTTCTTCAAGAACAAAATGTCTTCGTCTTCATACTCTTCTGCTCAAATCCATATGAATCAAAATCAACAAAGGCATTTTGGTGCAGAAGGATTTAATGAAAATGATTTCATCCCACAGCCACCAAGATGCAAATGCTATAACTTTGCACAAGTTTGGACAGCTTGGAAGAAAACAAATCATGGATGCAAGTTTTATGGATGTTGCAAATATGATGTAAGTGAAATCATTGATTTAGTTTCTTATCTGTATAATTTGTGAGTTATCTAAGATATTTAAAAGTTAACTAACATTTGATCTCAACTGAATATTTATATTGATTAGTTTTTGTGAAGTATTAACAATTCTTTTGAATTAGTTAATTTTATGTATATGATATTAATTTAGTTCATATTAATTTGATATTTGGTAAATGCAGGCTGGTGGGTGTAATTTCTTTAGGTGGATTGATAGTGAAATATGTCAAAGAGCTAAGGATGTAATTAATGAACTGAATATTGAAAGAAAGAAAGAGTTAAAGAGGGAGAACATGATATTGGCATGCAACCAAACTGTTCTACTCATGCACTTCGATTCTGTTTGTGAACCAATTGAGGCTGAACTGGAAGCATTGTATGAAATGAAGATCGAGTGGGCAACATCAACTTGCAGCAATTAATAGGAAGAATAATTTGTTGAAATTTGCAATTGGATTGTCATTGATGTTGTTGCTTGTGGTTATATTAATTTTCTTGGCATAATGTGTGGGGTTCTTGGTAGTAATGAGTAGGTTTTTTTTTTTTTTTTTTTTTGCCAAAGGTAGTAGTGAGTAGGTTTGGGCTTTATAAGTGTTTTTACAAAATTGTTATTTTCTGTATTTAAGTAGCATGTATAAGACCTTTGTGACTTGATAATGAAATGAAATCGTGTTTTGGATATTTGTTCTCTATTTTTTATTTTTTATTTTTATTCTGATGTGAAATCTTGTTGTATTAGTTTACTGAATTTGCTGTCACATTTTTTCCTCAAAGGATGGATTTCCTTTTTATAACCAATTAAGAGAACAAAAGTAATATCAAAACTATAAATCACTTATTCTAAGATTCAAATGACGTCTTAAATTATGTTAAAATTGTATTCTTTTCAAAAAGGCATCCGAAACATCTTTGCAAATTTTACTAATTAAAAGAGCATTCTTAATGCCTGTAGAACTTGACTTACAAATTATCAGTTCAAGTTCACTAAAAATTTTGTTGCTCACAAAAAGAATTTCAAAAATAAATTGCCAATCAAACAAAAATTACATATATATTAATTAACAATAGTTTGTAATTACTAAATAAATTTCATTTCTTTGATGGCCCTTGAGAACTTGTGCCTGCTCCATTGTCTTTCTGTTTAGTTTGCCTTCTTACTATCATTAGTTGCCTCTCCTTTTCCACTTTTCTTGTAGTGACAGCTGGATTTCCACACCATTTCAGATCAAATGGAGGTTTAAAAGGCAAATTTGTTTCTTGGCCATCAGCAATAAATTTAATTCTTCCTCTTTATTCAACATCTAAATTAGCAGGAGGCCTTCTAATTGGAATCTTTCTTCTTTCTGACAAAGAGTATCTAAAAGTACACTCATGGTTGTCATTCTGAGATGTGCTACTTGACTGAGTGCCAGGATTAATCAATGTGGTTGATCCCAATGTAGGCTAATAACAAAAAAAAAATAGTATTTATATATTATAAGTGCAGGAACTATAATCATTGGCAAAAATTGATACACATACATGGTAAGTAGTTGTCCCAGTCTGTTCATCTATATAAACACCCATACCACGAGTAGGAAATGCATTTCTAGCAACTTTATGCACATTGGCCTTGATTTCTTTGTCGTGTTCTTTTGTTGACCTTATGATTTTGTATTCCTATTTCGTGCCTAAAGTTGTTTTAATACACATCAAGTTAATAAAAATATTAGCATTAATGACTGTACAAAGCACAAGATCAGTATGGATAACAATGAAATTACCTTGTTACATTGTTGTTAACCATTAAAAGGCATATGTATTGCATTCTCATCATTTGGAATTGATGATTCCTATTTCGTGCCTAAAGTTGTTTTAATAGACATCAAGTTAATAAAAACATTAGCATTAATGACTGTACAAAGCACAAGATCAGTATGGATAACAATGAAATTACCTTGTTACTTTGTTGTTGACCATCAAAAGGCATATGTATTGCATTCTCATCATTTGGAATTGATGATTCACATATACTCAGCTGAGATAAAATAGACTATACAAGAATAATATATATATGAAAATGATAAGCAATTAAATCTGAAATAAATAAACAAAGAAAATTCACATATTCTATGAATTCAAACTTGTGCTATTGTAGAATAATAAGTTGAAGATGGATATGGAGTATCAAATTCCATATTAATTTCAGTCTCAAATCCCAAATTATCTTCATGGTTAGTATAGACTTCATTTTGTTTCTGAGTTGGATCAATTTTGCATGTTCTGCTATTGTGACCATTTTTTTTACAAATGTTGCAAGTCATATTACATCCCTTTCTTATCAATTTCCCATATCTTGCATTTTGTCTTGTCTCCCACAATTCTCTAACTCTTTTAATTTTTGGCCTTCCAGATTGTTTTATCATTGGAGGAGGTTCCATTGGCAAGTACTGATGTAATTTCCAAAATTTATAACCCCTAATTGGCTGCAAATGATGTGCATATGACTTGAGATACATTGACTTGTGGTACCAACTGGATATGAACTGCATTAGATCCTTTTTGTCATATAAAATAGCATTAATAGCATGTGGACAAGGAATGCCTGTTACATTCCATGCCCTACATGTACAAGATCTTCTTTTAATTGCAACACAATGTTGATCATCACCATGACTAACTCCATAACCATCATCTCCACAAAACAGAATATCACAATCTGTGCTAAGATGATAATTGTTCTCGTACATGGTCATACACTCAGGTGACCAATCACTTCTCCATTTCTTTACACTCTCTCTGTATTCCACTACTCTTGTCCTCACCTTCTTTTTAATGTCTTCTAACATACTAATTATTGATTTGTCCCTATATTCATTGATCCAAGAATTGAATGACTCACTGAAGTTGTTCTCAATTATGTCACTGCAATATCTTGTACTGCAATATGCCCTACACCATTTCTCTAAGTTGTATTTCACTAAGTCTTCCCCATCATTCTTTCCATGTTCTTTAGCTAGCACCTTCAAATTATCAATAAGTTCCTCTTCATATGTGCTCCATGCACATAACCAAAACTGTTTCCTCAATTCACCCCCACCCCATTTTTTACTCCAATTAGCATAGATGTGCCTAGCACACCATTTATGCTCAGCTTTTGGGAGTGTATCCCTCACATCTTGTAACAAACCCTGTAACATCAATTCACATATAAACATATTATATTATAAGTGCTAATGTAATTTAAAATTCTGTTTGAATTAAATATATATACCTTTTGCAAATTTGACACCACAGTCAAACCAGAACTATATGTGATATTCAATACCTTATTGAGCCAATCAATGAACCATGTCCAATTCACCTTGTTTCCAACATCCACAATAGCCCAAGCTATTGGGAACATGCCATTGTTTCTATCCTTGCCAATTGCAGTATGGACTTGTGTGAGGCCTCGCCCGAGCACCGGTCCGATCCGCTAGAGGGGATCGAAATGCTCATTCGGGTTTGGTCTCACGATGGAACCCTCGGGTTCGGATTGGTTGATCTTTGAAAAGCGTTTGGGAGTCACCACCTTAATTTATTTTTTAATTGGGAAAAGTTAAGGAAAAAACCCAATTGATTGACTCCAATTATTGTCCAATAGAAAAAGTGCAATAGCCTCGATTACCAAAGAGGATTCGGGGACTAGATTTTCAATTTATTTAATTGAAATGAGTTTGGAAAATTTAATACACAATGGCTTAAAATGGATTTCATGAACAATTAAATGAATGAACAATTATGAATGAATTAAAGCAATAAAGAAATAAAGAAACTGAAAGTAATAAGGAAATTAAATATAGAAAGCGAATAAAAATCTTAAATTTACAAAGTAAACCAAAATAGGGAATACTTTCTCTAGCCCTTATGGGATTCTAGGAAAGTAACACATTCCCCAAAATTAAATCCAAATAACAAAAGCAATTAAAGAAGGAATCCAAATTACAAAAAGCAATTAAAGAAGAAAATGAAAGAAAGCATAAAATACACAAAAGAAAGTGAAAGAGGGAGAAAGTCTGTTTTAATTGGATTTGATGCTTTCAGACAAGTATGCCTACGTATCCCTTCGAATAGGAATCAAAATCTACGTAGTTCGCCTTCTTGCGAAGGGGGTCTGTTTTAGTCTGAACCTTTTATCATGTTTCAGTTCATTGATTAAAGGTTGGTTAGTTGGTTGGTTGATTTTAATTAAACAGATTTGATTACCGAGTTGTTAATTAGGTCAGGTTAATTAACAAACAAGATAGGATCAGAACAATTTAATTATTTCAGTTCTTAATTAACATACCTTTTAAAGTGATTAAAAGAAAGGGATTGAAGAGATTGGGATCATATTAAGGAAAAGGGAAAAACAATAACTATGCTAGAGCTATAAAACTAAAAGAAAGGGAAATAAAGAAAAGGGAACATGCAAAGGGAATAAAGCAATAAAAAGAAACTAAGCTAAAAAGAAAACAAAGGCAAAC
>CATKHJ010216583.1:0-23828 GCA_949750685.1 Vernicia montana | reverse complement strand
ATAAATTTGCAAGAGTTTGGTTGTTGGATAGTTAATTGATTTCTTCAACTCATTTTGATGGGGTATTTATAGTGATCACCCATCAAAAGAGCTGTTACAAATAAATCATAACCAAATCTGCTTGCTACAGTAACAAATCCTACATTTAATGTTGGTCAGAGTACAATCGCGCTCGCAATGTCAATATTGCGGTCGCGATCTTCAAGTGGTTCCAACGGTTACTGCCACGTGGCATAATCCCTTTCACTGCTGATGTTACCGTTGCAATTAAGTCCAGCCTTATGAATGTCGTGGTCGCAACATACATATCGCGAGCATAATATGCATATTGTGCTCTGTGTTGCGGTCGCGAGAGTGACCGCGAACGCTACTGGATGAATTCATCATTTTGGATCATGGCTTGGTAGCGGTCGACCTTCGACCTTCGTCTTTAGTCTTCGCCCTTGGTCTTCGACCTTGGTCTCTGGTCTTCGACCTTCGACCTTCATCTCTGGTCTTCGACCTTCGTCTCTGGTCTTCAACCTTCGTCTCTGGTCTTCGACCTTCGACCTTCGTCTCTGGTCTTTGACCTTCGACTTGTCTGTTGCGGGCACTATTCCTTTGTTACGGATGCAATTTACAGGCCAGGCAGACTACTTAGAGAATTTTCTAAGTTCTTCATTCTCAAGCACTCAATAGGTCATTTTATCTGAAAAATACACTTAGTTGAAATGTTCGATTAATTCAACTTGATTGCCAAGATCAAAATTGAGATTGACTTAGTCGGATTACACCACTAAGGTCAACATATAAGGAAATTTGCCAAGGGACCTGAATGTTGATGATCCAAATGATCCCAATGAAGCAACTCCGTTGAACACACTCTTAGCCACTCTCATCATCAAATAGGAAGAGAATCTGTAAGCAATGCAGGCTGAGCTCAAAGATCAGAGACAGTCCATTTTGGAAGAGGTGCAAGCCATGGTTAGTTGAGCTAGTCTCAATAACCCAAGCCCATTTCTAAACCAAGCTACCTCAAACCTTAATCAAGCTGCTTCGACCCGAGCCCACACAAACACTGGCTCTACCTCCAGGACTGTAATTGACCTCACTGACAAAGGCAAAGCTGTAGCTAGTGTCCCTCAAGCCATGGAAACACCAAACATCACCACCCACTCTGTTACTTCCTCTCTATTAAATCTTTTTCAAGAAAAGGAAGCTTTCTCCCATCCTGATCTCAAAGCCTTTATGGAAAAATTCGAAGCCATGGAAAGAACCCTAAAAAATATCAAGAGACATGATGATGTGATTGATGTCAGCTCCTTGACCCTTTTTCCTAATGCTAGGGTTTCACCCAAGTTTAAAATGCCAAACCTAGACAAGTTCAATGGAACCACCTACCCTAAAACTCACTTGAAAATGTATGTGGGGGCGATGAATCCTTTGGGAGTGAACAATGAGCTCCTTGCTCAACTCTTCCAATAATCTTTGACTGGGGCTGCAATGAGATGGTTTGTAGACCTAGACATGAACCAGAAGCAAACTTGGGATGACCTCAGCAATGCTTTTGTCAAGCAATACCACTACAATATAAAGGTTGATGTCACAATAAGGGATCTTAAGACTACCAAGCAATACCAAAAGGAGTCTTTCTCCATGTTCCTTACAAGATGGAGGGTCAAGGCTACTCAAATGGTGAACCGCCCTACTGAACATGAGCAGATTGACATTATTGTCAAGAACCTTCTTCTGGTTTACCAAAATCACCTCTTTACCCAATACCTCCCAGACTTTAAAGCCATGATTGCCACCGCATCTAAAATAGAAGACCTGATCCAAAGTGGCCAAATCAAAGAAGAACCTTCCAATCCCAAATACAAGAAGAGCACACCCTACCAGTCCAATGTTACCTCCTCAATAAATCAGAAAGGAGGGGAGGTATCTGCCATTTCTAACCACCAACCACTAAGATTGGAAAGAAAAGCCTTCATAGATTTAGGGGTGCCATTGGTAGTGGTTAACAAGAAAGCCTTGGAAGTGAAAATGGTAAAACCTTTGGAACCAAGATCTCCTCCTGATCCCTTACCCAGGAATTACAACCCTAATGAATATTGTGAATATCATCAAAGGGCAGGGCATAAAACAGATGTTTGCAAAGCTTTGAAGCATAGGATTCAAGACTTCATTGATAGTGGTGATATAATCCCCCCTAAAACCAAGCCCAACATCTCCACCAACCCTTTCCCTAATCAGCAAATCAATCTTATCGTCTCTTCCGAGCTAGAAGTGGATCATGTCTCCTTGATTCGATCCATTTCAGATTTCTGTTGTGTGCTTAATCTGAGCAATCTTGTTGAAGACGTTGATGTCAAAACCAGAGGTGGGAGAATCTTCCAACCACCTGCCCCTCAAATTAACCAACCTTTTATCCAGCCCATTCCACCCCCCATAAAGAAGGTGAAAAGCAGTCTTGAACCTGAGGAAGTCCCTATCTTAAAGCAGCTTAAAAAGACTCAGGCAAACATTTCTATTTAGAGTCTCATCCAATCCTCATACCCTCATCGCCAAGCTCTTTGCAATGAGTTAAATCAATGTCAAGCTCCAATAGACATCACGCCTAAAATATTGGTAGCTTTCCTCACCAACACTACCAAAGCTACATCCATTTCCTTCAATGATTATGACCTACCAAAGGGACAGCCTAGCCATAACCATGCCCTTACATAACAGTCATGACCTGTGGAAAGACTATCCCTATGGTACTAATTGACAATGGATTAGCTTTAAATGTTTGCCCATTGAAAGTATCAAATTGTTTGGGATTAGAGGCCTCAGATTTTACACCTTCTGATTAGATTGTAAGAGCTTATGATAATACCAAGATGGAAGTATTGGGAGTGGCTACTCTAGATGTCACCATTGGACCTATCACTTCTCCTATCTCATTCCAAGTTATTGATGTACCTGCATGCTTTAACCTCCTCCTTGGAAGACCATGGATACATCAAACCAAAGCTATCTCCTCCTCGCTCCACCAAAAGCTTAAGTTCCCACATGGAACTTCGATTGTTACTATTAAAGGGGATATGTATGTGAAAAGTGAATTCTCGAGCCCCATGCCCATCCTAGAAATCCAACCTAAGCTATCCTTTTTACCATTATCTAGTTTCTCCTTTGACACAGTGCAGTTTATAGAGGAAGACGGAGGTAAAGAGTTCATTACTTTTGACTTTGATCCTTTTGGTAATATTGTTGTGGCTAACATGTTAAAGAAAATGAATTATTTTCCTGGACTAGGTATAGGAAAAAGGCAACAAAGAGTGGACAAGCTCAAAGAGTATCCTGTAGCCAATCCACTGTTTGGTCTTGGGTATGAGCCCACCCAAAAAGATTTAGCTGAGAAGAAGGTGAGAACTAAAGAAAAGGCTGTAGCCCAAAAAAGAGGTAAGTCATATGATTGGCAAATGCGCCCCTACTTCAAAACTCTTAATGGGTATTTTGTAAAAGAAGGAGAAGATTTCCCTTACTATGGCTTTCCTGAACCGTGGTTATCCCCATCACTAAGAAACTAATACCTGGGTTTCAAATCTTCTTTGATGTCAGGCTTCCCCTAGAAGATTGTGAACCAGTTTTCATGTTAGAACAGGATTGCGAGGAGAATATGGAGGCTACTCTCTTTGAGCAAGTCTTCATGATGGGAGCTGAAGAAATAATAGATCCAAGCAACCAAGTCCCAACTTGACAACTGGAACTATCAGAAGCAGGAGGATGGCCAGTCAAAGTCCAAGTCCAAGCTAGAGTCAGAGCTAAAGTCCGAGCCAAAGTCCAAGTCTAAGTCTAAGTCTAAATCCGAGTCTGATTCCGAGTCAAAGTTTGAGTCAGAGTCTGTCAGTTCTTCTTCCTTTTTTGAGTCTATAATCGACCATATTGGTCCTTCTTTCAATTTCGATGTAACTTTGGACAATGGCTCTTTCATTTATAATAAAAAGCTCGAGTTTTCCTCTTACGATCCTGTGTTACCTATTTCTTTTCCTATTTCTTGCCTTAAATCCAAATTGAATGAAACATCATCAGAAAATGAAATAAATGAAGTAAAAAATGATAATGGAAAAGAACCAATAAATTGTGGCACTGATGAAACACCCAAAACTACATT
The DNA here is from genome assembly GCA_949750685.1 of Vernicia montana. Taxonomy (NCBI): domain Eukaryota; kingdom Viridiplantae; phylum Streptophyta; class Magnoliopsida; order Malpighiales; family Euphorbiaceae; genus Vernicia; species Vernicia montana. The sequence continues at coordinate 19,693 of CATKHJ010216583.1, read as the reverse complement.
CATTGCATCATTATGCTATAATAGGGATGATTCTTCCAAACTGATTCAAGAATTCATAGACTGTTTTGCATGGGCACCAAAAGATATGACTGGTCTGGATCCAAACATAGCAGTACACAAGATTCCCACCTTTGAGCACATAAAACCTATCAAGCAGAAATTATGGAGATTGAAGCCAGAATGGTCTTTGAAGATTAAAGAGGAAGTCACTAAGCAGTTAGACAATGGGTTCATTGAGCCAATCACTTACCCTTCTTGGTTGGCAAACATCGTACCAGATCCAAAGAAAGATGGGAAAGTAAGAATGTGTGTGGATTACTGGGATTTGAACAAGGCTTGCCCAAAGGATGATTTCCCACTACCTCATATTGACCTATTAATTGACCACACAGCAGGTTCTGAAGTAGTCTCTTTGACTGACCTATATGTAGGATATAACCAAATCCAAGTTTATCCACCTGATAAGGAAAAGACTGTTTTTGTGATGGAATAGGGTACTTACTATTTCCGGGTTATGCCTTTTGGGTTGAAAAACGTAGGGGCAATTTACCAAAGAATGGCCACTACCATTTTCCATGACATGATGCTTAAAGATGTCGAGGTGTATGTGAATGACATGGTAATAAAATATGAAACTGCTGAAGGACACTTGGAAGCATTGAGGCGATTCTTCCTTAGACTTCGCCAATACAATCTGAAAATGAACCCAACCAAGTGTATATTTGGTGCATCATCAGGAGTGTTCTTTGGGTACATGGTTAGCAAAAAGGGAATAGAGGTAGACCCTACAAAGTCAAAGGCCATTATAGAAATGCTAGCTCCAAAGACAGAAAAAGAAATCAGAGGCTTTCATGGGCGATTGCAATACATTAGCCGTTTCATTGCTCAATTGGCTAATGTATGTGGTCCCATTTTCAAGCTATTAAAGAAAGGAGCCTCTAAACAATGGAATAAAGACTGTCAAAAATCTTTTGAGAAGATAAAAGAATACCTGTTGAATCCTCCTATCATCCAACCAACAAGGCTAGGGAAACCACTGCTTTAGGGGCAATGCTTGCTCAAAATGCCCCTAACTCCAACAAGGAAAATGCCATCTACTACCTAAGCAAGCGGATGCTGACTTATGAACTCAAATACAATCAGATTGAAAAGTTATGCCTTGCCTTGGTGTGGGTGTGTCATAAGCTCCAGCATTACTTAAGCTCCTATACTACTCATGTCCTTGCTGACAAGAGCCCTTTAAAATTCCTTATGGAGAGGCCAGTTCTTAACAGTAAGATGGCATGATGGATGGTTATCCTTGCTATTTATGACCTGAAATATGTTGCTAGGAAGGCCATAAAAGGGAGTGTAATAGCAGATCAATTAGCAGCAGCCCCTGTAGATGGTGAATGGTCTGAACCAGAATTCTCGGATGAAGACATCTTACAAATTGAACTAGAGATTTAGAGGTTATTCTTTGATGGTGCATCCAATAGTAAGGGTTATGGTGCTGGAATAGTACTTGTTACTCCAGAAGGTAAGCAGTTACCCATGGCTGTCAAATTAGCATTTGAAGTGACAAACAATGAGGCTGAATATGAAGCGTGTATAGCAGGATTAAAAGTGGCAGTAAACCTGAAGATTACTTACCTAGAAGTGTTTGGAGACTCAAATCTGATTGTATCCTAGGCCTTTGGAAAATGGAAAATAAGATAAGAGCGTTTGGTTCCTTACCATTAACGCTTGGATGACCTGGCACAAAATTTCCATAAACTTTTATTCCATTACTTACCTCGGGCTAAAAACCAATTCGTATATTCCTTGGCTACTCTTGCATTAATGCTTGACATGACAGATGGGTACATAATCAAGCATGTGGTGATGGAAGTAAGAAAAGCAACCTGGGTACTATACTCCTCGTATGTAAATCCAGATAGCTGATAAGAAGCCATGGTTTTGGGACATTTGCAATTACATCAGAAATGAAAAGTATCAGGAGGGCACCACCAAATCAGAACAAAGGACTCTAAGGCAACTTGCCAACAATTTTATCCCTAATGATGATGTCTTATACAAAAGGACTTGGGATAACATACACCTAAAGTGTGTAATTGAGGAAGAGGCTCTACAGATCATGGAATGGGTCCATGTGGGTGAAGAAGGTCCGCATATGAATGGAATTTCCTTAGCATGAAAAATCATGAACTTGGGTTATTTCTGGCTAACCATGAATGAAGACTGTGAAAAATTTATGCAGAGGTGCCATAAATGTCATATATATGCCAGACTTCAAAAGCAACCTCTGGTTCCCTTAAACCCAATTGCAACTCCTTGGCCTTTTGCAACATGGGGTATTGATGTCATTAGGAGGATAAGTCCCAAATCTTCTGGAGGGCTTGAGTACATCTTGGTGGCTGTAGACTACTTCTTAATGTGGGTAGAAGCAACTCCTTATCAGGTGTTAGATTATAAAAGAGTCACCCACTTTATCCAAACTAACATCCTTTATCGGTTTGGTGTCCCTTTTAAGATCATTACAGATAATGGATCACACTTTCAAAAAGAAGTGGTCCACTTGTTAAAGAAGGAAAAGATACAGCATCACAGATCTTCTCCCTACCGCCCACAAACCAATGGTACTGTGGAAGCAGCAAATAAGACGATCAAGTCCCTTTTGCAGAAAATCACTGACAATCACAAGAATTGGCATCAAAAACTACCATTTGCCTTATGGGGATACCGAACCTCTATCTGTACCCCAACAGGTGCAACCCCTTATGCACTAGTTTATGGAATGGAAGTTGTTTTACCGATTAAAGTTGAGATCAGATCAGCAAGAGTCATGAGAGAAAGTCAGTTAGAAGAAGCGAAATGGATAAAAGGCTATCATGATCAACTAAATGCCATTGACGAGAAGAGGATGGATGCCTTGTATCGAATTCAGGGTTATCAACAGAAGTTAGCAAGGCACTTAAACAAGAAAGTCAGAGACGGAGGATTACAAGAAGGAAATTTGGTGCTAAAGGAAATTCGTGCCCCAGTACATGATCCTAGAGGAAAATTCAGACCTAATTGGGCTGGGCCATATGTGCTTAAACAAATCCTGTCAGGTGGAGGTGCTATTCTCATGGATTTAAATGGAATTGAATTTGCCAAACCATGCAACTTGGATCAGTTAAAACGTTATTTTGCATAAATATTAGTTTTATACATTATCTTACATCTTTTGTAACTAAGAACTACGTATACCTGATTCTCCAAAAAGAAATGTTAATGAAAGAAAAATTATGCAAGGAGATTCATAGGTAACCTGTTTGGGTGCGGTCTAAATATTAATAAAATTTCATTTTTGTGCCAATTATTTATCTGATTCTTTGCTTGCATCATAAAAGAGAAATTAAAGCAAATAAATGATGTATTATTCAAACTGGATTTAAGGACAAATCAAAAATAACAAAAAAAGAGTCTTGAGTCTTATTCATATCCTAAAATCCCTAAGTCCTAAATCATAGTCAAATCCATCTAGTTAGGAGTCTCGTCTTCAATTTCTTTAAGTATGGCCACTCTCCTAACCTTCTCAGCAGGCCAACATGCAGCTATCCACCATAAATCATAAGCTTTCAACCTGTCAAAGCGGTAAGAAGGGAGGACAACATGGAAACTCCTAGCCCATCCATTGGCAATTGCCCTAGCCACAGTAGGGGTAATCAGATTAGACTCAAAGACAGCACCATCTAGGGGCACTCCTTGTGCATGACCCATCTGCCGCATCACCCTGGTTGCTTGGTAGAAAGTCACCATCCCAGCAGATATACCATCCTATACCCAAAGCTCATGGTCATAAACTTTTTGATTCTATTCCAAGGACAAACCCACAGCAACTCCTTTGGATCAAGGTCAATCAGCCACTCAGTCCATGCCTTCTCAGAATCCATCTTTTTTATTATCTTCCTAGACCGATATCAGGACGTTGAATAGTCAGCTCGGGAAGGAGGGGCCACAACTTGCAGATGATCTCTCAACCATACCTATCCAAAAACATGACCTCGTAAGTAAGATAAAAGTGGCAAAAGTGTTTAAGGGATAGAGCATACCTATAAAATCACTGGGTTCACAGACCAAAGGCCATCAGACCTACAAGCACTATCCAAGCTCAAGATAGTCTTAGCTAAGATAATCCCAGCAATTGAGTTGCCTTATTCCATTTGAGTAACTAGTTCAGATACTTCGATATCTCCCCAACCCACTAGATCCACAAATAGATTACCCGAGGTCAGACAAAAAGCTAGGGCCCGCATTCGATCTTGCCATTCACCATCTTCAAAATTCTGAGAATCATGAAACTCGGCGATCACAACAGTCAAGTCAACCCAATCTTCAACAATCATAGGGCTAACAATTGCCATATCCAAATCCAAAAGCCCTCAAAAGGTGTTGAAGTAACCTACCCTTTCAACAGGAGCAACCAGAGTTGCCTTAGGGTCAGATCCTAGGAGGACATTAAACTCCTCAAAAGTTGGGCACATCCCATCCATGCCAGCCCCAAATCTGAAGACATGTACCTCTGGATCCCAAAATTTTAAGCAAGCCCTTAAAAAGTCTCAATCTATTTTTACCCCTCTCAGGGTTGGCATGGCATTAATCCTAAATTTTTCTAAATTGATTCGCTCCACTTGTTCGAGGTTCTTAGTTCATAAATGCATATAATGACTGAAATAGGGCTCCATGATAAAAAATAAAAAAATAAAAAAATAAAACAAAAGGAAAAAAGAAGAAAGAGAGAAAAATAAAAAAGAGAGAAAACAAAAAAAAAGAGAAGAAAGAAAAAAAAAAAAAAAAAAGAGAGAACAGTGAAAAAAGGGAGAAAAAAACTGAGCAAAAAGATTTTCAAAGGCAAAAGACACTGGAATGAAGTTTTAGGGGCATTGGGGGGCTATTTATAAAAGAAAAAGAAGGAGACTCGCCGGAGTTGCCGCAGGCCTAACCTGCGGTTCCTCGGGCAAGCTTTGCAGCAACAATTTTGTTGCCGCAGGGGACCTTTGCAGTTCTGCAGGCTCTCCTACAATTACTGCAGCTCACCATTTGACTGCTGCAGCTCCAATTTTGGCTGCCGCAAGGTCGTCCGCCCCCTGCAATCCGAGACACTGATTTTTGGATTAAAAGAGAGTGAAAAATAGAAAGAAATGAGCTGCAAGAGTGAAAAAGATGAGCTAAATAAAAGAAGAAGGGAAAGAATGAGCCCTGTCTTTCATTACACAACATGCATACATGACATTCATAAGCATTCATGACATACATAACATTCATAACATGAGTATTTTCCTAAACATCTCATTACATAGTTCAATGCACCGTAAAGTTCAAAGCATGCATACATGCATAACATCAGCATACAGCCTGCAATAAGCAAAAGAAAATCTAATGCATGCCGCGTCATTGCCTCCTCCTCCGCAGTGGTGATGTCTCCTCATCATCCGGAAGGCCACTAAGGGTCAAAGATACAGACAAAACTGACCATAGCCGACAGACCATCTCATGTGTATGACGAGCCCAATCCTTAAAAATCTGTGGAAAGAAAAAGAATACAGATCAGAAAACATGTTGCATGATCCTTTCAAAAGCAACAAAATCACAAGTATGCTTACCTCGCCAACATGGTCTGGAAAGGGTGGCCAATCGCAGGGCATCGTACGTGGGATCTCATACGCATCATCCCATGCTCACTTGGGATCTATTTCAAAATATTAGGAGCCCAAAATATGTCAATAGAACCAGCTCTACTAGCCAAAGTCCCTGCAGCAATACTGGGACTAGGGCTCGCACCAGCATCCCTCCTAACTGAAGGAGCATGAACAGAACTAGTAACAGAGCGCCTGTGACTAGATTGAGCGTGCTGATCCAAAAATTGCACACCAGGCATCAAGCGAGTATGGTAAAACTCGGTATAATCAGACTCAAAATCCAAGAAAGGCTCAGGTGGTAGGCCTGTCGCCAAAGTGTCCTGGTCTAAAATGAGCAATCCATATCGCATCTCCAGAGGAGGAGCCATCGGAACAATCCTCTCATCGGTGATATGCCCTCGAACTCTCTCCTCCAGATAAAACATCTGCTCAAACCGGAAGCACAAAAGGAGACGAAAAGAAGACAAAGCTAAGCTAGAATCCATCCTCTGTGTAAGATACATCAACCTAGAAGCAAAAGGCATCCACCGGACTTGCAAAATAGACAGTAAGTCCCAAAAAAAAAAAAAAAAAACCTGTGTTGGGTTGAGCTGAGAAAAGAAGGCCCTGATCCTATGAAAACCCCGCTTATCATATCGATTCAGATTCTGCGAACTCCACAAATAGCCGCTTGAAATGCGATCCATCGTGGTATCCCTCAAAGGAGGAGACAGAAATGGAAAATACTCATAAGCCCAGTACTACAAATCAGATACTAGTCAGTCAGACAGGGGGCATAAAGCACTAAACAGAAATAATGCACAGAAGTATACCTCTCAGATAATAAGGGTCCTGCCCAAGCCAGAAAAGACTCCTCGAGAAAGATCAGACATTTCTCGGTACATCACACATAAAGCAGCACCACCCCAATCAAACTCATCAAGGACACTCAGGTCCTCCAAAGAGCGAAGGACATTCAATTCAATGGTGTCCCTCCTCGTATGGCAGAGAGAATAGCCCAGAATCATCAAGATAATCAGACGGGCCACCTGCTTATTAGTAAAGCCGCCCATATATGTCATAACCTCAATCTAACCCGAAGCCAGACTTGGGAAATATGTACATCTCCACGTGGTGGGTCCACGCCAATCAGCTCAATTAACCTCTCAGAAGGCATGGATGTCTAAGATGGATAAAACTCCAGAGACCGATGTCTGAAGTGCAACCCTGCCAGCATAATTAAGTCAAGGGGAGTCACAGTCATCTCCCCGCATAAGAAATGGAAGGTGTTTATAGAATATCACCATCTTTCCGCCAAAGCTCGCAACAAGGCAAGATCATGGGTATACTCAAGGGTCAAAAGATCGAGCAAACCAGACTGCTCGATCAGCTCCCGAACTCGTTCATAGTTTTCCAAGTAAGAGGCTACCACAGCCAGGTTAGATCTCCCTCCTCTCAATCTCAAATCAATACTCTTTTTTGTTTTGTTATATATATATATATATTTATATAATTAAATTAATTATTATTTATCTTGCATGCAATATATTTTTCTATGTAAACTAACTGAGTACAGAAAAAGAAGGTCAGAATAATAAATATCTCCATTGTGCCAGTCCGTGACACGTGGCAGTCTGGTTCTTGAAGCAGATCCTCTGGACAGGTATTTTCTTATGGTGCTTGATAACTCCGAATATGGCGACTACTAGCTAAAGAGGAAGCCATAGGAATTTTGCAGAGAAGTTAGAGAAAATGAAAGTTAGAGAGAGAAAGTGAAATCTAACAAATGAGAAAGTATGTTGAAAAGTGAAGAGGTAACCCCTTTATATAGGCCCCACCTACATAGTAACTTTTGAGCTGCCAAATCACTCGGGACACTATTTCGAATTCGTTTTAAGTCAGAAATCAGTTCTACAAGTTCCAGTGCATTTGCAATGATTTTATCTTGCCACTCGACTAGTATCTGCCCATATCAAAATTGGGATACCCCTATTATGACAGAAAGACCAGAAAATAGAAAATACCCTGAAAAATGAAAAATCATTTAAACCAAGTCAGAAATGTCTCAAAACTAACAAGACATCAAACTGGAACTCCCAAAATAGACCGGGACATTCATTTATACCTAAGTCATCCAAAATCACCCTGAGATCACACTTATCAGAATCGCCTACCAGACAAGCCAATTCTGATAAGGGGGGCAATTGTAAACCCATAATTTTACACTTCGGTATATGGTTGAACCTAACTAACCATTGGCAGAAGTGCGACGGTCAAACGGAAGAAGAACAATTGAAAATGGGCCCGAAAACCAGAACTGGTCCTGTGGGTCCCACAGGATGAATCTGCGGTACCGCAGAGCACACCTGCGGTTACCGCAGGCCCTGTTTGCGACAGTGAATTGGCTGCCGCAAGGACACCTTACGGTACTGCAGGGTCCTGTGTGGCAGTAACCCTAGAATTCAAATTCCCATATTGAAAAATGGGGAAAACAATCCCCCATCTCTCCTACTATATATTCAGACCCCCCAAGTCAATTTTCTTCACACCTTGACTTGCTTGATCAACCAGTGTTCCCAAAGCAAGACTCAAAAGCTCTTTTAGCTTGTTCCATAAAGAAGGAACGAGTCCTCTAGTTATAAAGTTTCTTCTTTTATTTTTTTATTCGCTTTGCTCTTTGCTCTTTGCTCCTTACTTTGCAAAGCGTGTGTAAGTCTTTCGTTCGAGGTCCAAGTTATGCCTCAAGCTGAGAGAAGGTTCCAGAAAGCAGCTCCATCCCTTCGTCCTCAAGCTTCATAGGCGTAAGGTAAGCCTCAATCTCTTGCTTGTTTCCATTTTTCTTTATTTGCTTTTATTTATTTATTCGCTTTTATTATTTGCTTTTATTATTGCTTTATTCTCCCTTTTTGGGATTCTTTTCTTCCCTTTGGGCTCCTTGCCTAATTCTTGCTCATCTACTCCATCATTCTCTAATTAATTGAAATTGATTTACTTAGGATAGTTAATTAAAATCCGATCTAATTAACTCAACTTGGTAAATTAATTAAAATTAATTAATCAATCAATCAACCCTCTCTAATTCAATCAATCGAAACATGATAAAAGCCTAAGACTAAACTAACCCCTTCGCCAGAAGGAAGAATTGCGTGGGTTTTGATTCTCATTCAAAGGGATACGCAGGCATGCTTGGTCCAAGCACTGAATTCAAATAAAATCAACAAACTTCTCCCCCCTATCACCTTCTTCACTTAGCTAGGGTTTTTTTCTTAATTGTTGGTTTCCTTTATGATTTAGTTTGGGGAATGTGTGACTTCCTTAGAACCCATAAGGACTAGAGGAAGTATCCCCTTATTTGGTTTCATTGCAATTTATAATTTACTTATTTCATTTATTTTGCTTTATTTTGTATTTTATATTTGGAATGAATAAATGATCATGCATACTTTAATTGTTCATGCATTATATTTGTTCATGAAATTAATTTTAAGTTGTTTTGTATTAAATTTTCCAAACTAATCTTTATCTTTAAAATAAACCGAAAACCTAGTCCCCGAATCCTCTTTGGTAAATCGAGGGCTAGTGTACTTTTCCTTTAGGATAAATACTTGGAGTCACTTAATTGGGTTTTTCCTTAACTTTTCCTAAATAAAATAAAATTAAGGTGGCGACTCAAAAATCTCTTTTAAAAAATCAATTAATCTGAGCTCGGGGGCTCCATCGTGAGTTCAAACCCAAATGAGCATTTCGATTCCTTTAGCGGATTGGACGGGTGCTCGGGCGAGGCCTCACACCATCAAGACTAAAGCCCATTTCAAAGCCTCATCAGGAGCAAAACCTAGATATTTTTACCTCGTTTCAAAGGAACCATTGGGCCATATGGAGTGAACCACAAATCCTTGTCATCCATAGATAGCCCATAAATCCCCTTGTAGATAAAAACTCCCAAAATCGAACCTGAAGTAAGACATCAATATCCCATTACCAATCCCCTCTCCAAAGTCTTGGGAAGCCTAACCAACCAAACTTTCATCAAAACCCAAGAACCGATTTTGACATTATGCCTCAAAGTTACAAGCTAAAGCAAGCCATCCTCTAGCCAAACCCATTGTGGACATATCTGATCGTCCCATTTTCATGCCAAGCCAAAACAACCAAATCAATGTCCCCAGAAGGTGGGTCATCCTCCTAAAATCACAATCCATTCTACCACCTTTTCAGAGGACCTTTCACTAGTTCAAGGTATCTAGTTTGCATAAACACCTTTCTGCTTAGGGTCTAGATTACCCATCATGGTCATCCCTCAAAAATATCATAGATTTGTCAGACCTTCTTAGGACAACCTTAGGAGCCTACCAAAGTTTCTGTCAAATCTTCCTAGGATAGCCTTAAGAACCCGCCGAAGAATCATTTAGCAACCTGCTAGTCATGTTGTTTCAAGATCACATTTAGGAGTCGACATCGCATCAAAATCACATTCATAACGTACACATAGCAAACCCGTGAATCCACTCTCTTACATCCATACATTCATCCATTGCATGCATCATCACAAGTCATCCATAGTGTAGAAATTAAATAAAAAGTTCATGAATCCCAAAACATGCATACATAAACATATATCATATGTGCACCAACATCCATGCATATGCAATCATCCGCATACACCATCATAAGTCGAGCTAATGGCCCCTCCTCCTTTACATCCGTCAAGGTTCATCCACCAAGCATTTTTGCTCTTTCGAGATATCAAGCTGAGTTGAAAAACTAGAGATAGTCACCTCCATCCGATCCGAGCATAATCCAAGATAATCTGTATGAGAATGCAAAATCATTTTTACTGAAGATCATTTCCAAAAGTAAATGGAAGGTCCAATCAGGGGCATCACATTCATTTTTATTGAGGATCATTTTTGAAAGTAAAAGGAAGGTCCCATCAGAGGGCATTGCCTTCTTTTTTACTAAGGATCATGTCCAAAAGTAAAAGGAAGATTTCATAAAGGGCATGCCCTCTGAGTCATCATTTTCTACCTAAATTAGTTGAGTTGCCTTCATTTATTGTCAGGGGAATCACCTCTAAAATCGTCATGTCATCTTCAAAGATACCTTCTTAGCTGAAGCTACTAAATGACCCTCTATCCATTATCAGTGACATGTAAGCCAAATGCTCATTACATCAAGCCAAACAAACCCCTTTCAAAGACCCATTAACTTGAGTGGCATCCCACAAAATCCAACTGATGAAGTGTTACCACCAGAGTCCCTTTAACCTTAGTAAAATCTCGTCAAGCTTACCAAAAGGTTCAACCCACCATCCTCAAAGCCCGTGCAAATAATTATTCTCAAAGCCCAAACCTATTTTGGCGTCCTTATCTCTCTAAGCCTAAATTCATCTCTCTAAACCCATTTTGACACAATCATCCCTAAATCACCAAACATTCGTTGAAGCCCAAAAACCCTTTTTGGTAGAAAATATTTCAATACCAAAGTAAACCCTTTGGTCCAAGCCAGAATCAATCAAAACTGAACCCATTTGTTGTCAAAATGACTAAGTCACCTTCCTTTAAAGTAACTACCCCTAAAAGTGGGGCTTCTCCCAAAAAAAATCCCTCAAATTTGACACCTTCCAAAACTGACCGATACCTCTTTGAAGCTAAATGATACCTCTCTGAATCTGATTGACACCTTTCAGAATGATTACCCCCTCCTTAATGCCATAGTGGCATTCTTATCTTCAGACAATCCTAAGATAGCCTTCAAAACTCATGTCTTTCAATCAACTGACAACCTTTGCACATAGTAAGGTCTCCTTTTTCAAACAACCTTCAAACAAAGCAAGGCTGTAACATCCCAGGCATCCCAAGGTCACCAGAGACTTGTAGATAATTTGAAACTAAGTTATATGAAGGAATTGAAGGAGAAAAATAGAAGGAAAATGTTCAAAACCTTAAATTAAGCACGAGTTTGGAAATTGAGGCCTTTAGAGTGAATTGGCAAATTCCAACTCCATAATGGATTTTTATATTTTATTTAGATAGTTTAGTCAAATATGAGGATGTTAGAAGTGATGAAACTCAAAAATGAAGTTAAGGTTAAGCATAGAAAATATCTAAGCAAAATCGGTATGCTACGCGCGTAACCGACGAATTTTGATTTTTGAAATTTTAGAAAATTCTAGCCTAGGGATAATTGATGGGGAGATGAGTAAAAGTAGTATTAGAAACTTAAATTATTTATTAAAAACAATATTAGACAATAATAGAGTAATTAATGATTAAAAATAGCAATATTATAAAAATTAAGAAATGATGACATCATAAGTTGACCATTTAGCACCCAAATGATAAATATGAAAGAAAAAAAAAATTAAATGGCCAGAAAATCTGCTGAAAAAGTGGAGGATAGGGATTGGGCTAAAATTTCAAGTGAATTAAATAAAAGAAAAAGAAAATATAAATATAAATAGGTAAAGATGAGAAGATAAGCTCATATTTTTTCACTTCTCAAATATTTTACTAAGGAAAGGAGAAAGAAAGGAGAGTAAACAGCCAAAGGAAAGAAGAAAAACATGAGGAGGAGAGGAATAAAAAGAAAAAAAATTCAAAGGACAACTAAAACCTAGCTTATCTAAGGTAAGAATCATATTATACTTGATAATCTTGAGCTTATTATGATTGTGTTGTGTTTTGTTGGTCTGTTTATTGGTTTTGTTGGAGTGGTTGATGATGGATTGAGTTGGACAAGAGGAAAAAATGAATAATAGGAGTATATTAAGGAATAAAAGGTTCATTTGGAGGTGGATTAGCAATGAAAGTTGGTGGAAGGGTGAAAGAGGAAAGATGGTTAAGGTTTGGTGAGAAGGCCAAACTACTGGAAATTGAGGCTCCATTTGAAGAATGATATAGCCCGAATTTGATCATGGAAAAAAAATAAAATTTGAATCTTATAATGTGAATTTTATAAATGTAAAAGGCCTTGATTTTATTATCAACACGTTGGGAGCTATGGGAGTGGAAGTAAGACTGCCCCTGCATGTAGGTCAGATTGTAGTGCTGGAAATTGGGAGAGGCAATTGGACCTCTTGGAGAACTAATTTGGGAAAGGCCAAAACATAAAAGTTGTAATATGATGTGTTTAATTTATTTCCAAAGAAGGAAGTTTAAGTCAATTCTTGATAATTTTATAGATATTGGAAGGATAAAAGAACTGCCTATTTGCAGACTACCTTGAGATTTCAGGAAGTTGGAGGCTGGATTTGAGTACCCTAGGATGAGAATTTGGAGATAAATAAAACATAATAAATGAATCTTAATATTCCATATAACATCTGTAAAATTTCATAGCAATACTCCAAGTAGGTTAGGAGATATAAGGAGACTAAGTGGCTGTTACAGGGTGTTCCGACTGACAAACATTCTGACATTCAACCTTAAATTTGAGGGCTTTGGGAAAAGAATTAGCTCAAGGTCAAAACTAATAAATTGTTTCCCCTTGATTTTATTTTCACCTGAAAAATAATTACATCAATTGGAGTTTTTTAGATTGATATATGCTAAAAATAGTATGGAGAGCTCAGGGAACCTAGGCAACAGAATCAGGGCAAAGTTTGGAAAATCACCCTAGGAGCTACATAATTTAAAATGGGTTGAATTTTGGATATGTTGGAGATAAATGTGTTAATATTTCAATTTCTTTAGAATCATGAAAATTGGGATGGTATAGCTCAAGTTATGGTAGTAACAAAGGGACTGACTAGATTAGAATCAATAAACAAATATCTTTAATTTTTATGTTATAATGAATTTGTTTATTGGAATTTAAACCTAATACATGTACATATTATGTGTTGAAGGCTTAGAGGACCAGATTGGAATGGAAATTTTCAAAAGAGAAGAGAATCCAAATATCGAACGATATAAAATTATTAAAGAAAGCAATTGGAAAGGTGAGTACATACTAAGTTGTTATGCATATTACTTGTACATCGTTTCCATTGTATCCTCAACTTTAATTGTTCTTTGATTATCCATGATGAACCACATTTACCATTCATTGAAATCCAACCCTAATCACATTGATATAAATAATGGTACTCGATAATTGTTGAACATTGCTAAATTTAATCCTTAATTTTTTTAATTGTACAATGTTAACATACAAAATTTATATAGATGAATTATGTTTCCACGGCAGAAATTCCCTTTTTCTAGTGAGGGGATCACCGGACTCTATGCACAGTGAATTTAGACCTTACTAGGAGGTATTTGAATGCCCTAACCACAAGGCCTAGCTAACCTTGTGCCTTAATATGTAACATGAAATATGTGAGCCTCGCAGTACTACATTACATGAGATATGTGAATTTATTCACAGTAAATTGATTATAATTTCTGTTGTACCTCCAATGTAAATTCATCATTGCACCTCGATCACACTTTGATTCTTTTATTAATCACATAAACCTAATTGATACCTAACCGATGTGCATGCCAGTTTAGTATGTATTCACTAGGATTTTATCTCACTCCCCCTCCCTATTTTTGTTTTACAAGACTAGTGATTAATCAGTGCAGGTCAAGTTTCATTATCCACTTAAAGCTAAGAGTCAATGTAATATATTACTTTCTGATAATTGTATAACTAGTGGTAAGAGAATATATGTAGTTAAAATTAATGTGATGTCTAGATGCTCCATGGTACTCAGGTTTTCGAATTTAGTGGTGTAAATTATTTAGTATGTATAATGATTCTAGTGGTTAATGCAATATAACTAATTTGTATAAATGTAGTCAATTATTGATGTGTGAGATTAACCTTGAAAATAAATCATGTTATATGAGAAAAATATTGGAAGGATTTTTATTATCTGTGAAGTTGGGGATGTAAGGGAGGAAATTATTGGAACTGTAATTTGCTTGCAGGTTTCGTATCTTGGGAAAATGGTATGTACTACCGATATGCTGCCAGGATTATACTGGTTTACCAATGTAATTGGGTTCTACGGATTTTTGGGGGCCTTAGCCTTAGCCTTACCCATGCCCTAGGACCATCATGTCCTAAAAAGTGGGATGTGACAAAGGCTCCCTTTTTTAGACAACCTTTGCACATAACAAAGTTCCCTTTTTCAAATAACCTTTGCACAGAGCAAGGTTTTCCCTTTCCAAACAATATTTACACGGAGCAGGGTCCTCCACCCAATCAATTAAAGCCTCTCGAGCCTACTCGCCATAGGTCGAGGCTCTCCTCTTACCAAAGTCTTTTCAAAACTTCTCGGGCCGACTCACCATAGGCTGAAGCTCCCCTCTTACCAAAGTCTTTTTAAAACATCTCGAGTCGACTCGCCATAGGCTGAGGCTCTCTTCTTACCAAAATCTTTACAAAACCTCTCGAGCTGACTCACTATAGGTCAAGGCTCTCCTCTTACTAAAATCTTTTCAAAAACCTC
Source organism: Vernicia montana (assembly GCA_949750685.1). Lineage (NCBI taxonomy): Eukaryota > Viridiplantae > Streptophyta > Magnoliopsida > Malpighiales > Euphorbiaceae > Vernicia > Vernicia montana. The sequence goes on along the minus strand of CATKHJ010216583.1, from coordinate 4,609 downwards.
TCGAGTCGACTCGCCATAGGTCGAGGCTTTCTTTTCCATCTCAATCATTCCAGATCCCCCAAAGATACTGGGGGCATCTTTTTTATCCCAATCATTTGAAATCTCCCAAAGATACTAGGAATGTCTTCCTTTATCAATCAATCCACCATAAATGTCTAGAAACTGTCACCTAGACATCCTTGTGATTCCTTTTTCTGCCTCTCTATCAAAATCCTTCAAAATTCCACCCATAAATGTCTAGAAAATGATCACCTAGACATCCCTGTTGTCTATTTTCCTGTCTATTTATCAAAGTCAGTCACATTCTCCACCAATAAATGTTTAGGAATGACTGCTTAAGCATCCATGTGGTTCCTTTTTCCATCTTCCTTTTCAACCATGTCTCTCACCCAAACATGTCCAAACACTAATTTAGACATCAATTTTGTTCCTTGTACCATCCCTTCTCCCGAGTTCACTATCATTGTAATCGCCTTACAGACAAGACAATTCGGATGAGGGAATAGCTGTGAACCCTTAATTTTGCACTCTCTCAATGCGGCCGCAGTTTGACACCTACTAAATTTGGTGTGCTATGCAAAGCCAATATGGCAGTCCAGCTAACCGGTAAGTGAGCATGGGTCAAGGGGGTAGCGCCCCTTACGGGGGAACAAGGGGAAGCGCCCCCAGAACAAAAATGGGCTTTCATGCATGATACTACAAGTATACTTAATTTTGGATCCACCAACACTAACTGGTAATTTTTTTAAGTCCCAAAAACTACCCGGAAGGACCAAAAAACCCAAAAATCGAGCTGCCTCGTGGGCGTCCGCCAGGGCAGCTTGTTGATTCGCAAGACATCTGTGCAGATCCGCAGAGAGCTTTACCAATGGTGGCAATCTCGTTTTGCGGACACGCTAGAAAGAGTACGGCCGCCGCAGCCTCCCTAGCGTGTCCGCACTGAAGCATCAGGTGGCCGCCAGTTTGGCCGGCGGATCCACCATCTTTTTCGGTGAAGCCGCTATCCTTCATGGCGGCCACCGCAAAAAGGAGCTACAAATCAGCGCAAAGGTCTGGAGGATCTGCATTCTTGTCTAGCGGTTGGTCCCCTCCTGCACTAAAATTTTATTTTTGCCTTTTCCAACCCCAAACAGCCTTACCCTTCTAGTCTTTTCACATTTTCTTTTCCTAAACTACCCCCACCTCACTTTACCTATAAATACCTCCCTTATTCTCTTCATTTTTTCTCACCCCTTGAGCATTGTAGATGGTTATCCACTTGCTCTCTCTCTCTCTCTCTCTCTCTCTTTAATTAGTCTTTTATACTCTTTTTGAGTAGTCCCAATTTTTAGTTAATCTCTCTTTAATTTTAACTAAAAATTAAGTAATTAATTAGTTAATTAATTCCAAATATTAATTAAATTAGCAATTACAAGTTTTCTTTCTCTTTAATTGGAAACTAATTAGGATTATTCCTCCTTGGATTAATTCTAAATTAATTAATTAAATCTACTCTCCTTGATTAAAATTCCCAATTTTTTAGATTGATAAGACAGAATTTTGATCCAGAAAATATTCTGCCTCTCTCAAACACCCAAAGAGAAGGTATAACATCTTCTCTCATCAACTCCAAATTCCCCCCAAATCAAATCAATCTGACCAAATCATTAATCCCCTCCACCTCACCGTGGAACAAACTATGTGGGTTTTGATCCCCATCCAATGGGATACGTAGACACGCTTGGAATTTAACTCCAAGCCTCAAATCCAAATCTTTAATCAACCCTTTTCCCCTCTATTTTGTAAATATTTGTATTTAATTATGTTGTAATTAAGTTAATTACTTTGGAGTAAATGAGCGACTTTGTGATTTCCCTAATATCCATAAGGACTAAAGGAAATACTCTCCTTTACTTGTGAATATTTAATTACTTACTATTTATTTTCTATGCATCCATAATTATGCCATTATCATAAATCGCCATTAATATCTAGCATCCATAAAATTAATTTTTAAGTTAAATTAAACTTAGGAGCTAAGTTTAGAACCAAAAACCTAGTCCCCGAACTTAACCTGGTTCGAAAGGTAGTGATTTTTTCCTTGGGCAAATCAATTAAAAATTAATGAATTAGAGTCAATTTTGGGTTTTTCCTTAATTTTTCCATTTAAATAAATTAGGGTGGCGACTCCCGAATCCTTTTCCAAAAATCAAATCAATTTATCCAAAACAAAGCGACAACTACTTCCAATCGTGAAAACCAAAACTCATACCTAAACCCCTTAAAAATCACTTGCCTTTCTTTAAGGCTCCCGAGCGAGGGGAGCATTCGAGCGAGGCCTCACAATAAGTCTTAACTCATTGCTCAATATCAATAATCATTATCAACATATACATATATATAGTTCCTTTGTCAATTTTAATCCATTTCACTTCCATTTATCCACTATGAATAATGCCTTATAACACATAAACTTATATCATATTCTATTATGACCTCCAATGACTATGGAACAACTAAGATATAAACATTCAAACTTTAATACTTACAAAAATAAATATGTAAAACATAAACTTATACATTGTATATAGCTTCTTTAAGGAAGAAGAATATCAAGAAGTTCTAACTTCTAGTAATCACCTTTATCTACTATGTTTTTCAAAATGTTGACCCCAAGGTTTCATATGTAATTTTGATGATGCAAAATACTATTACTACTAATAAATTTGTTTAGTGTTGTTGGTCGTAGTAGGTAATCTTTGATTGCCATTGATGCAATGAAGTAAATAAATTAAATGTGAAGATCAAGATGAAATAATGAAGTAATAAATATGGGAAGAGCTATAGAATATATGAGGGCAATGAAAAGAACATGTGAAACTAAGAAACTCATGAGAGCAAGGATGATCTCCATAGAAGCAAAACTATTGACTGAAGTTTGAAGAATAAACTATACTACTTGGGAGAGTTTCTAAATATAAGTCATATATGGATGAATAGCTACATCAGTCTAGTTTTGGGAACAAAAATTGGTATAATTTTTGGAGCTTGGAAAATTGAGTTTTGAATTTTTGATTGATTTATGCTCAAGCTATCACATTGGATCACAGCAGATGATGTCAATTAGAATTAGTGGTGTCAATTCTACAAAGGCATTTTGAACATTCACTTCTCCATATTTTTAGCTATGGAAGTATAGTTTCATATGCAAAAAGCCTTACATCAATCTGAGTTTTATAGAAGAAGCATTGGGTGAAATACTAAAGCATGTTCAAACTGTCATGACCAAATGAGTAATAAAATGTTTTAATATTTTGGAGCATGAAGATGGATGATTTTGGAGTTTCTCAAATCTATAAAATTGTAGTATACTACTTAAAGTTTCTAACAAAGAAAAATGGTTCATCATTTGGATTTTTATAATTGAAGATTTCAAATTTTTTAACGAGCCTTCACATCTTGAACTAGCCGTTGGAACTTGTCTAGTAATATTTTTAGAGCACTAAAATGGTTGTTTAAGCATGGAATGAAGACCTATATATATTTAAAGCCTCAAGGTGAATACAAGAGAATTTTTCATACATCAAGAATATATATTACAAGCAAATCAAAGCTCTCAAACTCTAAATTCTTTGTTCATTGAGCTAGAATACAAAAGCTTCATTTCTCATCATTGTGTGCTCAAATTTATTCTAAGCTAGATTACATTATTCTATCTTTTATACTAGCTATTTGCAAGAGTGAGTTTAGTTTCATTCTTCACAAATCATTCTATATTGTAAAGGTTGTGTGTGAGCCATAAAACATTTGGAAAGCGTTTAGTATTAGCCATTAAACACTATCTAGGTTAGGAAGTGAGCCTTAATAAAACTCTTATTTAGGTTTGAGTGTGAGCCTTGTTAAAACACTTGTGAGATTTGAGTGTGAGCCTAGTGAAAACAATTGAAGGGTTTGAATGTGAGCCTTAGGAAAACACTTGAGGGGTTTAAGTGTGAGCCTTGGGAAAAAACTTGTATGGTTTGGTGTGAGCCAAAACACGTTGGGAGTGAACTTGGTAAAACTCCATTCATTGATAGTAAAATACCCAATTGACGTTGGGAAGTGGATGTAGGATTGGTTATAATCCGAACCACTATAAATCTTTGTGTTCCTTCTTTTCTTTCTTTCTTGTTCAATTAATTTTTTTTAATTATCCATCAATTCAACCCCCTTCTTGGTGCACATTGGGCAACAAGTGGTATCAAAGCATTGTTCTCATTTCTACAAGCTTCAACACATAAGAAAATATCAAAATGACCAATAAAGGGAGCAATCATCTTAAACCATACTTTGATAGCACCGACTATGCTTATTGGAAGCATAGAATAGAGATCTATCTTGATAGTGATCTCATAGACATTTGGGATATTGTGCTTGAAGAGTGGAAACCTCCATCAAAGGTGGTTTATGGTGTAAAAGATTTGATTCTAAGAAAATAATGGGTAGAGGCTCATAGAAGAGCTAATGGGAAGAACAAAAGAGTCATGGCAATTCTACTTAGTGCTTTATCTAGAGAAGAGTGTGGAAGGCTTCAACAATGTAAAAGTGCTTATAGCATTTGGAATACATTGGAGAACTATCATGAAGGCTC
>CATKHJ010216457.1:0-14939 GCA_949750685.1 Vernicia montana | reverse complement strand
ATAATTAAAGAGATCCATGTTTTTTGTTTGTATAAAGAATAAATCAATTTCTAAAACAAAATTTTCTTCCTAAATTAAAATGTACAAAATACTTTTTCCATGAAAAAAATTAACTAATTAATGCACAATAATATTTTTATTCTTTTTTAAGAGTAAATTGAATAATTTCATTAGCAATCTATGAGCTAGATATATATTCATAATTGATGTGCTTGAAAAAGACATTTTAAAAGGTGGAAAATACATAATTCATGTTTTTTTAAGCATATAATAATACCCTTGTGTTTTTCTTATATAGTTATATTATTTTCTTTTAATTTTTTATATTACAAAATGGATATTCTAAAGTATATATTTATTTGATTTTTAGTTTTTAACTTTGAAGTTTCAAATATTTAAGAATTTCTAAAAGGTAGGTGTATTCCAACTTTTGATTTTATTCAAATTTATATTATTACTCTATTCAAATTATTAATAACTCATTCAATTTTACTTGATTTTAATTTTTTACTTTAAAATATTACTTTCAAGTAAGTATACATTTACTTTAAGTCACATATATAATAAATTTGTAAAATTGTATTAGTGAATTATTTAAAGAAATGAAAACATATATATATATTTTTAAAATCTTTATCTTTTATCTTTTTTTATTCATTTCTTAAATTAAAAGAGAAAAATACCAAATAGGCCCAATCACTAATGGAGCTTTACTCTCCATTGAAGAATAGGTTTTTAAAATAAAAAAAAAAAAAAAAAGAAAAAAGAATGAAGCTTCTTCGACATGAACATAATTAGAAATCCCAGATGAAAAAAATAAATTCAGTCCATCTGACTCTAATTCCTTCTACATTGCCGATCTAAGTCACTGCCAGCACAAAAATTGCCGCCGGCGAGGCCATTGTTGGCCTTGAAGCGTTTTCGCCGATGCTAGCGATTGCCTTGAGGCCCAGCCTGCTGCATCACCAACAACACAAAATTCACGTGCGCAAACCACGCTCAGACTCCGATCTCGAGCTTAGGCACCGCCGCTTGCTTCATTTGCCATGGAGCGATATTTACCTGACGAAACCATAAAATTTTTTTTTTATAAAAATTAAATTTCTTAAACCATAATTCACTCATATGTATTTAAATTAATTTTTATATATTTAAAAAAATTTTATTTAAAATATGAGAATTAAATATAATATATAATTAAATTTTTATAATTTTACATTTAAATTTTTTTATATTTTAAGAGCAGTGAATATAGAAAAGTGCTATAATAGGTAATATTATTTATATTTGGGTTTATTTTATTTTATTTTTACTTTTCTCTTTATCAAACTTTGCTGATTAAGAAGTAAAACTTTGATTGTGATTGGTTTATTTAGGTCAAATTAAAAAATAAAATATTTAATTTCACTATAGAAAAAATAAAGGATCTAATGCATCTATTGACAAAAGTTGAAGGGCTTTATTTATTTATTTATTTTTGCCTTTGCTCTTAATGTTAAAGAGTGAAATGTACTTTGATAGAGAAAGTCAACATTTACATAATCATGACCAATTGATCATTATATGTACGATTGAGTAAAAATGTTGCCAACCCTTTTACTTTTATGGTCTCTATACTATATATAACAAATTAACAACCATAGCCATTAATAGATCAAATAAATAAATAAATAAATAACAACCCAATTAATGCAATTGTTTTGACCCACATCAAATCAATTTTACCTACCTATGGCCAAAAAAAAAAAAAAAAAAAATCAACTTTACCCACAAGCACTGGCGTAATATATATATTAATATATATCAAATTCTTCCTTGTTACGAGCTTCTAGATATGATGATTTTATATATATATTATATATATTTATTGTTTTTATTGCATGCAAGCCATTAGGTATTATGATTTAAATTTCCCATATTGTGTGCACCTACTAGAAGCAAGTTGTATATTCCGAAACTAAAGAATATACAAGAAAAATATACTACTTGTACTTTAATTTAGAATTTTTTTTTTAATTTAAATAGTTAATGATATTTTTAAATAAATTTACATGTCTATGAAAATTAAATTCTTTTATCAAACTTTCACTGAATTTGTTTGTTTATCAAATAAGTTTTACAACACACTTCTGACTCTCAGTCTCTTATACATTTATATATATAAATTATCCTATGGTTTAAGTGTTGGCTACTATCTTTAAATATTTGTCCAATAATAAATTATGACGAATAACGTAAAAAAGTAAACTTATTTAACATTTAAAAAAAAAAAAGTTAACCATATTAAAAGAAAAAAAAAATATTTTTTATAATAAAAGAAAAATATTTTAATATAATACTAAAAATTAAGAGTTCAAGAATTTGAATCTCAATCAAAATCTAATTAACTAAAAAAAAAATTAAAAGTTCATTTAGATAGTTAATTATTTGAAATAATTAAATAGTTTTTAAGGTTAAAATAATTGAGTGTTATTTAAGTTATATACATATATATATATAGTTGAAATATAAATTTGAATCTACATTCATTTGATCAAATAAAACAAAATCACACTTAATTATTATCAATTAAGCCAATTAGTGAGTTAATTACTTGACATGCGCAATTGTATATTAGGAATGTGTAATTGTTGTAGTCCTATTTGTATAAGTTGTTTACAACATACAATAGATTATTTAGTGTATTCGACGATGTTTAAAGAAATCATTATTTTTTTTTTTACTCAATAATTTCTTAGAATCTATGTGTGTGGATATAATGTTTTCCTATTGGGGACTTGAAATATCTTATTTACCTCTTATTTCACTCACCAAATGCAAATGGAAGAAAGAAATCATGCACCTTTTTTAATTTTATTTTTCAAAGACTCACTAATTTTTTAATTTCATGTCTAGAAGTTTTTATCCACTAATTTTTATAAATTTTAATATGCCACGCTATATAACTAGCAATCTAATCACAAACACATTGAAAACAAAAAATCAACATGAACCTATCCCCTCCTAAAAATATTTTTTCTTTCTTTCCATTGTATAAAAAAATTAAAATTATGTATGTACTTTCACCCAATCTTCATCTATTTTTATGAGAGTTTGGATTCTGAGGCTAAAATTACAAATTGTTTTTTATGTTTTTATAAATATGTTTTAATTGTGATATAAATAAATTTTTTTTTTATATAATGGAACCTAAAAGAATAATTTAATAAGAGGTATGAAATTTGATGTGTAATGTCAAGACACCTCTAAAAAAAAACATATATATATATATATATATATATATATATATATATATATATATATATATATATATTAAAACAGCAAGTTGATTCTGTCAATCATTCAATATTTTTAACAGTCCGACAAAATAATTTTGCCCATCAATTAAGGGAAGAAAGATTTAACATAGACAATCAAATTACATGACACTTGTCACTTCATATCACATGCACTACATTAAAACATAATATAACATCAAAATTACAATTTTCCAAGATCTAACAATTAAATTACAAATTTTGCATTCCGACTCATAGCATAATGGTAAATGTATATACAATTTGAGCAATAGACTCAAAATTAATTTTTTCTTCTCATACAAAAAAAAAAAAATTATAAATTTTAATTATGCAATAGAGTCTAGTGTAAAATAAAGATTGCATGTACTTCTTTACATAGATGTAAGGTACCTGAATTTTAAGTTAATGCTCTCCTGACTTCTTATTAGATGATTGTGCAAAATTAAAGGTAGGGGCGGCTCAAGAGTAAGGCGACTAAGACAATCACCTTAGGCCATCCAATTATAAAGGCTCCCAATTATATATATATATATATATATATATATATATATATATATATATATATAGAAAAGTCTAAAATTTTAAAAATATAACTTAATAAAAAACCTATAAAATAGGAATATTCTAAAAATTAGTTTAAAAAATTGAAATTGAAAATAAAAAATAATAGTAACCTAGAAACTAGCACTAACAATAACTACATTTTAATTAATTTTATTAGTTTTTCCTAAATAACTACATTTTTGCCATTATATTTTGGTTTTTGGTCTTATGCGGAGTTATTACTCAGTTTGTATTGTACTCTTTTACTCTCCCCCCCCCCTTTTTTTTTTTTAGTATTGGGGAGGGAGGAATCAATCCTAGATCTATTGCCCAGAGATTTTACTATTTTTTTATTTTTTTATTTTGTACTTTTTATGACCTAGAAGCGTGAAATCTTTGTATATGATTTAGCTTTCACTCTAATGTTAATAAAATTAAAGATTGTTTATAAAAAAATGGTTTAATTTGAACTTATTTATTTATATTATAGTTTTTCATTTTGAAGGTTTCATTTTATGATTTTGCCTAAAGCCCTCTAAAATCTTGAACCCCCCCTGATTAAAGGGACCTGAACAATTCTTGAGTTTCTAACTCTACTTGTAGAAAGCTTTGCTAGACAAAATGCCACAGTAATTGTGAAGAATTAAAATTTGGCAAAAAAAAAAAAAATTGTGAAGAAATAAAGTTTGTAGTAAAGAGGAATTATATTGGTTGAGTGAATTTTGATTACATAGAGCTTTTACAAACAAAACATATGTGAATATGATAGTATTTGAAAGCTAATTAAAGAGCTTGAAAATATTTAATTTCTCCTTTTGGGAGTGAGTGTATGTGAGAGAGAGTCTGTTACTTGATTGCTCGTTAAAAGGCTTGATTTGATTAATTGCTTATTGAGAGGCTTGATTGATTGATTTGATTTGATGAATGGTTGGGGCCTGCCTCCATTTTTCACTTTTGCTTTTATAGCCTTTATAAAAATAACTGCTAACCACTTAATGCCACTAGCTCCACTAATCCCTTAGCTCCACATTCTTCAGCAACATTAAGAAATTGTTCTATTCCATTAGCTCCACATTTTTCTGTGCACATCGCTTTTTATACTGGAGAACATTATAGAAATATCTTGAATATTGGAGAATTTCAGAGAATACTTTTATGTTACTGAAGAACACTAGAGAATTCTCTCCTGTTATTGAAGAACACTAAAGAATACTGGAGAATTCTCTTTAACCCTATGGAATTCTTCATTCTGCATATGTAAGAAAAAGTTACCAAACTCTGCTATCTTACGGGCTTAATTACTTGGGCATCCAATTAAATCATAAGCCTAACCCAGTCAAAATATGCTGCAAACAAGTATACATTTATTATATTTTGAAAATCAATTTTAAATAATCTTATCTAATTCAAGTCAAATTTTGAGAATTGATATAAAATTACCAAGGAAAATTCTTATTTCGACATATATATGTATATTTTTATCTCGTATACTAAATCAATATGTGAATATGGGTTCTCTTCTAAGTTTTTTTTTTTTAAGCCACCACCAATTTTCTCTTTTGATCAATAGTGATTCCTTTTTTTTTCCCTTAAATTTTCTATTCAATAAATACAGATATCTCTAAATCTATTAATCTGTGTTTTTTTTATATAAATTTATTATTATTCGTGTTGTTTTTAGTTTCCCTTTCGGGGTTTTCCCTTTCCTTGATGCATAGGATTTATTGGTTCTTTCATAGAAGTACGTAGTTTGTTTTTCTCTTATAGAAAATTTTGTTCACTTAGAATATTCATAGTTTTCAAATTTATTTTCTTTGTTTTGGATTTTATCTTGATATTCAAACAATCCAACTTATTTAAATACATTAAAGTCGATTTGTGACTTAATAGCCACCAAGCATAATACACTTTTCGCCAAGTTGCCGATTTAAATGTTCTATCAACACAATTAGAGAATATTAGAAGAAATTCAAACTATTTTATTATTTTGGTACTTTTTATACTTTTATATTTTTTTTATATCAATATATATTATTTTAATATATAAATAAAAATTCATCATATTCTCTAAAAAAAATATTAATATGTGAATATGATTTTTAAAAAAATAATAAAAACAATTGCTCACTAAGAATGTGTTTGATACACAGAGGAAACAAGACATGGAAAATTCTCCAAATCATCTATTTAGTGCACTTTAGAATATGACAAATTTATTCCAACAGTGACTTTTCATTCGATCCTAACTGTGATTTTTTATCCCTTACTTTGATGGTGGACAAGTATGAATAAAGTAAAAAACTTAAAAATTATGATTATTGATGAGGAACAAAAATAGTCAATGAGGTAATGGGTCCAAAAGAAACCAAGGTCTATTTTGACTAAGCTTCTCATTCATCACAAAGAGATCAAAGCCTAAGAGAAGGCCCATAAAGGGCAAGCCCAAGGAATCAGATCCTCAACCTTTAAGAGAGACGGAGCCACTGCTTCGCCCTTTTTCAAAGCACTTCGCCCTTCCTCACAATAATGAATCTTGCTCAACAAACTTCTCAACTGTAGCTGATGTCACGAGGTACAAACATCAGCCTGCTTATGTCAGAGGAAAGTAGTGTTCAGGTGGCACGCCCTTGCTCTCTGACACTACTAAGCACATGCTACTTGATAAGAGACAGGTCCAAACTCTAGCCTCCAAGACCTATGCACCAACCACACCTATCAGGAGACATTCTTTTTCCTTGACTGTCATTTGTACCGAACATGCAAAGCATACAAAAGGGAAGGATTAACATTTGAGACAGGTAGCTTGAACTATGCATCTCTCTCATCTCTTTTCTCTCACTAAAAGCTTTCTAGCTATCTTGTCTGAGAAGAGAAATCTCCTTCTCCGGCAAAACCTTCACTTATTTGACCATCAGAGGTTTTTCGCCAGGCAAAAGACCTGGCCCACTTGACTGTGTTCTTATCTTTGCAGGCTCACTACATCAAGGCCCAATATAGGAGATCCAGATCCGGTCAAAATGGAGCCGTCTGTGGGAAACGTCGGCTGATATTTTTTCAGAACTAAATATTCTCTTCTCTTTTTGAGGATAACAACATTTGCTTTCCTTTCTTGGCCAAAACACAATTCTTTGCTTCTTAAGCAACCCAAAAAATACCCCATAACCTGCAAAAAGAATATGACTCATTTCGGTAGAAGCAACTCCCTAAGCCCTACACACTCTCAATAATCACCTCCCCCACCTACAAACACTCAAACCCCTTCAGCCATCGACTTAAACACATCCCTATAATTCTTGAACACACTAATCACTCAGCAGACCTCTGCAGATCCCAGTAATGCTCCTCATACTACCTCAAACCCTGATCTCAACCTCGCACTACAATTTATAAACACTCTAGCCTCTACCATCCAGGTTACTCAACAATAACAACAAACACCCCTAAGTAAGACTCCAAATGTTTTCCCTGAAACAACCATAAGGGAAACAACGAGATGACTTACTTTTGAAAACAAAACTGGGAGAGATCTCAGGCCAATAGAACACCAAATGGTGGTTAGAGGAGGAGGAGGAAGGGTGAGATCATAAATTTTACGAGTGGGAAAAGTAGATCCTCTTGTGGATGAGGAGGATGATATGGAGGTTCCTCCCTCGAAGAAGGAACGTGTGCATGAACACTGTAGAGGTTCTCATACATAAGACATAGGACGTGGCAAGGAGGATTGACGCTCACATCATCATCATTGAGATGATGTTGAGCGAAGTAGTAGGAGGTATGATAGGAGAGGAGATAGATTGAAGGAGAAGAATGATCTGGAAAGACAATCTAATAAGAGGGGATGTGGGGATGATGATGATGACAAGTTTGAATTTGATTCCTCTTCACATTGAGGAGAACCGAAAGGACATAAGGCAACTAGTCGAAGAGAAGAGGTTGAGATGAGAGACAAACTGAAGAAGTTTTTGGATGAGTTGAAGAATGATGGAAGCAAAAAAGGTATAGACAAAAGCCTGAAGTTGGCTTTAAAATCACCTTTTGTCATATCCATTCGTGACTATTGCATACCTAGTAAGTTCAAACCACGTTCGCTAAAAAATTACAATGGCGAAGTAGACCCTAGGGTCCACATCATGGATTACAAACATGCCGTTGAACTTCAAGTCATTAGTGACCCTTAACTCGATTGAGAATAAACTCCAATGACTCATGGAAGCTAGTAGATACATCTGGGAACACTATGCCAAGCTTTCAGAAACTTACTTAAGGGGGCGACAATTAGATGGTTTGAATCACTAGAAGAAAGGAGTATCAACTCTATTGGCCAGTTGGCCACAACTTTGATGTATCGCTTCGCTTCGTGCATTCCGGTAGAGAGAAGGACCCAGTATTTGGAATCAGTGACTCAAAAAGAAAATGAGTCCTTGAGGGACTATACGGCTTGCTTTAATAAAGAAGCTTTGAAGGTCATTCAGCTTGCTCAAGCAAAGGCAGTTGAATCCTTGCAGAATGGGACTTCTCATACTTATTACTTTAAGGCACTATGCAGACATGTTCCTCGCACTTTAAAAGATGCAATGGGCATTGCCCAAAAATATGTCCTGTAGGATGACGCATTTGCCTGTAGTCAATTCTCGAAGCAGAGGAAGAAAAAAAAAACCCGCAAAGAGGAAGCAGAGCCGAAGAAAGAAACAAAGAAAGAGGGAAATAAGTCATCTAGAAGGCAGAAGGGTGGCCAAGGCCAAGGAAGCAGAGCTTCGCTCGACTTTGATGTGAGCAAGTTTACACCTTTGAACACAAAGTCTAGCAAAGGTGTTTGCTACGTTCAAAGACCAAAACATCTGGGCCCGCCCTAAGCCCATACTTGCTCCACCAGACAGGAGAGATAGGAATAAATTTTTCCTCTTCCACAACACCCATGGACATAATATGAATGATTGTAGACAACTAATTGGAAAAAATAGAAAAGTTGATCAATCAAGGCTACTTGGGAAAAATTGTGAGAAAAAATGGTGGAAATAAGGCAAGACCTAGTAGAGATAAAGGAAAGCAAGTAGGGAATGATGGCTCGGCATGAGTCATTCACTGCATTACTGGGGGCCAGATGAAGTCACAATAAGCAATAAAAAGGTGAAGGCCTTAGCAAGAAAAAGGAAAGAGTTTGAATATGTATATTGCAATGGATCGAAGGTCAGTACAGAGAGACCAAATGGAAGTAGCCTTCGCACTCCGCATACAGATCCCTTGATCATTCAAGTTGTTATTGCTAACTATGTGGTAAAAAGAATCCTGGTCGATGAGGGATTCAAGGAGAGTGACTTGGAAGAAGTAGGGAACCTAGTTTGCAACGTAGATGGAACAAATATCATATTTGTAGGAGTAGCAAAGCTCCCATTCACCATTGGAACCAGTCTTGAAAGTGTGACAATAATGGCCATATTTGTGCTAATAAAGGTGCAACTAGCCTATAATGCCCTGTTTGGTAGACCACTGCTATATGAGTTCGATGCCTCCACCAACATAAATCATCTGAGGATGACGGTTCCCAAGTTAGGAGGAGGTGAGTTTTATGTGTATGGGACATATGAGCAAAGTGAATCCAAACAGGAGAGGAAGAAAGCGAAGAGGGGTTCGACTGTAGTATAAGTCGAAGAGGTAGCGGTAGTCGAAACAACTACCTATATTCCAAAACAGCGAACTAAGGTAGTTGAAAATCTAGAAAGATTTCTAGTGAGAGAAGAAGAGCCATAAAAGTTTTTGTTGATTAATTTCTCTTTGAAAGAAAATCAAAAAATACAAGCCCATCAGTTCTTGAATGAGAATGTGTCTAGTTTTGCGTGGTCCTTTGCGAGATGGGGGAGTAAGCCTTGAGGTGATGACTCACCAGCTGAATGTAGATCTCACTTACAAACTAGTCAAACAAAAGAAGAGGTACCTCGGTCCAGAGCGAAAGCAATGATTGAGCAGGAGGTGGATAAACTGATGAAGGCAATATTTATAAGGGAAGTTCAATATCCATATTGGTTAGAGAATGTGATACTAGTAAAAAAGGTGAATGGAACCTATATAATATGTGTGAACTTCACATACCTGAACAAGGCATGTTCCAAGGATTCCTTCCCTTTACCTATGATAGATAAATTGGTAGACTTGAAAGCATGGTATGAGTCTTTATCTTCCCTTGATGTGAAGCAATGGTACCATCGGATCAAAATGCACCCAGAAAATGAGAAGAAGACCTTATTCATAACAGAGAAGGGTATTTACTGCTACGTATCAATGCCCTTCAGCTTGAAAAATGCTGGAGCTACATATCAACGCCTCATGAATAAGATTAATAAAAAACAATTGAAAATTTGGAAAGAATGATTAATACTTTATTTCATGTAAAATTAGTACAAAATTTGTATTTCCATTACATGTACAAAAAAAAAAAAAAGAAAAAAGAAATTTCAACTATTGGTTTGAAGAAGGATCATTTGAAGGAGGATTTGGAGTGATAATGGCTGTCGAAACATCTGGCCCAGTCAAAGAAGGAACATGATCATTAGAAGGGCTAACCAGAGGAACGACAGAAATAGGCTCAATCATCTAAGCTTCACTAACATCACCAGGCTCATTATCTCCCTCCAACTTCAATAAAGGAGAAGATGTCCCAGCTAATTCTTTTTTCCAAGCAGGAAAGTCTTCTAGTTTAGGCACATCTTCTTCCCTTTTATCAGAAGCTTCCTTAAATTTGGAGAAGTCAGGGACATGAGGCTCCTTATCAATCTCCATCTTAGGAACCTCTTGCAAAACACCTGGGAAGAAAGCCACTGCATCATGTAAAGCGTTATTATAACATTGAGCAGCAGCCTTATAGGAGTGATAAATGATGACTTTGTCAAAGCTCTCAAAGTCTAAGGAGTCTCAAATGGCTTTCTTCCTAGCCTCCTCAGATTGCCTTTTTCGCTCCTCTGAGGCTTGGACCCTCTTCATAGCCTGCTCGTAAGCATATGCAGACACTTGGAGCTCGCTCTAAGCCTTTTTAAGTTTTTAGCAAAGACCAGAAAGTTCATCCGCCTCCTTAGCAAGCTCTTCATTATGCTTCTTTGACTCTTCCAACCTTGTAGTAAGCTCAAGAGCATACTTGTCCTTCTCAGCAATCACCTTATCTTTATCAGCTAAGGCCAAGTCCCGCTCACCCAAGGTAGATCGAAGAGCCTCAGCTTCGGCTTCAGCCTTTTGGCGAGCCTCACTATCTGCCTTCAACTAAACCTCCATGTCTGCTCTCTAGCGAAGCATTCTTCCTCCTCTCCTCCTCCAATGTCGACCTAGCAGCGTATAAATTCACCTACAGCTTTAGACAGGCTTCCTGCCTCTCCTCTGCTGCCTTCCTCACAACATCATAATAATATTCAAGAAGACTCAATTGAGTGCGAAACTTTCTAGAGTATGAAGCTGCCTGTACCATAAAAAAAAAGAGAAAAACCTAATCAGTAGGGTAGAAAGAGGTACAGAACCAAGAAGGAGATCGAAGGAAGACTTACCCCTTCAAGCATCTTTTTTTGCTTCTCCAGGATATCTGCAACAAACTTTACCAGAGGAGTAGGAGCAAGGCAGATAAAGGTCAAAGGCACTGCCGGAATGGCCGACAATGACGCTGTGAATGTCACTACCTCCTTAAAAGAGGGAAGGTCATTCCTAGTTGAATCTTCACTCTCCTCAGTCACAAGAAGATTCCTCTCAGTAAAGCTAGCCTGCTCCTTAATTCTTTGCCTCTTCGCCGGAGGCTCAGAAGTCACTACAACTGAAGCTGGATCGGATGGTTGTGGGATGCTCTGTTGAGGCGGAGATGGAGTCGGCGAAGCTGCCCTCTTCTTTCTCCCAGCCAAGAACTTCTTGATGGTTAGCTTCTTTTTAGGCGGCTTGGTGGGAGAAGGAGTTGTCTTCGCTGCCGCAGCCTAAGCCCCTAAATTAATCTCAGAAGTGAAGGTTAGCTCGACTGCAGGCTCCGAGGAAGAGAGTAGTTGTATTACAAATGGTTCCAATAGAGTCGAAACAACAACTGACTCCACAGGACATGCAAGAATATAAAAAGAAATGTTAAAAATCACAACACAGTAATGAAGACTTCGCCAAAATTAATAGACTAAGCAAATTGCCTTCTGGGGCTAGTTGCTTCTCTTTAATCGAAGCCTTATCAAAGGAAGGATAGAGTATACGAAGCGTGACCAAATCAGGCAAAGAGATCCTCTTTGCCGCATGCTCCTTCCAAGCAGCCTTCTCTGAAGCAGTGGGAGGCCTCCCAGCCTCGACACTCTTTGACCACTTCAATTTGGTGCTCCTAGGTATTCAAGGATCTGGTCGGCCACTAGGCCCCAACTCCAAGGGCGATGAGGGTGGAGGAAAAGTAAGATAATCATTCATACTTGTCGCAGGCTCTGGAAAATCCAATTCCTTGACCAGCGAAACCAATTTGGCATCAAACGCTGCATCGTTAGTAATATCCTCTAGCTGCTTCTCTAAGTCCACTAACTTTTCGACAACTTTGGAGCTATAGGTGAAGGCTTCTAATACATCTGTAGAGGGAGGCCCTTTCCTTTTCGGCTCCTTCTGAATAGGCTTTACCACCCCCTTCCCATTGCTAGGAGGAGGAGGAGGAGGAAGAGGGGGAGGAAGCAGAACATTCCTCCTATGGATGACAATTTCTCCATGAGAAGTGGCAGAGAGAGGTGTTTCAGTCCTTTCAACAATAGGAACTGTAGGATTAGAGGCTTTGACTAGTCTTTTCTACATGCCAAGAACCTCCACCTCTACTTGAGACAACTTTGTCTGGGATTGCTCCGCTTGAGGCCTCTTCACCTACTTGCCAGAACCTTTAGCAGGTGGAGGACCAAAGTCAGCTTCGACTCACACCTTCAATCTCCCTGTGAAAGGATCCAGGATAAGAAGCTTAGAGGCAGGGATATAGGCCCTGGGAGATACTCCAGCAGTAACTTTTAAAATATCCTGGTAGTGCTCATGATTCTTCGCCTTCACTGTAAAAGAAAATGAATGAAGATAAATAATAAGGCACAAGTATTAGCAACTTCGACCCAAAGACACACTAGCAAAGACTTAAAGACAGAGACATACCTTGGATATCCATTAGGCGAATCCTAGGAGTAGGGTTTCCTTCAGCATCCCTTAAATGAATGGCGAGCCCAATTTCTCCATATCATACACTTGTCTCTCATGAATGAGAGTTCTCAAGTCTTGCCTCTCGTGATCAGTCAAGTTTTTAATCTAGTCCCCAAGGCCTTCGACTGGTAGCAGAAGATGACCAGGAAAGCCGAAGCCTTATGACCTATGGCCTAGACCGTTAGTGATCTCAACCAAGCCAAATTTCTAGTCCTTCACTTTCTTGTCTTTGCCTATAAAAAGGCCCTGAAGAGGCTTCGCTGAGGTCATATACACACCTGGGGACCCTTGGGCACTGCAAAGCCTAAAAAAACATTGGAAGAGTCTGGCAGAAGGATGGATGCTGTAGGCAAAACACAAGACTTTAAAGTAATGAAAATCCTTAATGGAATTGGGAGTTAGTATCATGGGGTTCACCTGGAAATAATTGAAGCACTCTACCAGGAACCGAGTAGGAGGAAAGAGAAGACCATCCTTCAGTTGGTGATAAAAAATAATGTAGTGACTAAGATCTTTGGGAAAGGCTGCATTTGGGTTACCTGAGTAAACCCTCTTATGAGATTGAGCAAGGCGAAATACGAACTGTTCATTATAATCCAGATTCTTGCTGATCACAATAAACTCGCTCGTTCTGCTAAGAGGCTTAATTCTCCCTATATTTGATTGAGGATCTCCTGGTATTGCACAACGCTAACCTTGTCTCTCCTTAGGTAAGCATCCTTCTTGGGTGTCATTAAGAGAGAGTATGTCACGACTCGAACCTAAAGGCATATGATCGATACTTGGGAACAGGAAAACATAAGGCTTCCAAAACCCGTAGTAAGCTTGACTAACCACTAAACGATAAAACTGTAATGTGACAACTATAACTGTCACAGAACAGGGATGTGGGCCCACCTGTTAAGCAAAACTTGAGCATAATATCATATCAAAGCCACTCAGGGCTAAAAACATCAATCATATCATTATCATCAATATCTGATTCCTGCTTAATAGAACATCACATCAACTAGAATGCGGAAACTCGAATATTCTCTAAACTCAACATAATTATACAGAATCATGAAAAACATAATAACAATGTGGAGTTCTAAAATTGAAACTAAAATTTATAATACATAAAATTAATACTAGGCAACTAAGAAGGAGGAAATGCAGTGCTACTCTTCAATAATGAAATCAACTTCATTTGATTCTGCTGCTAACTATAACCTGGGGAAAAATGTTGAACAAGGGTGAACGTTCTATTCAATGAGCTGATATAAATCAATTGACATGCATGTAATTATTAATTCATATGAAATGCCATATCACAAATAATCATCCATAAACATACATAGAAACACATGATGGAAACAATCTGTGGAATCCAACACTCATCTAATATCCAATCTATCATATTTGGGGAGCTGACCCCCTCCCTTGGCTCTCTTAAAATCCAAACTATAGGGCCACAGTGAGTCCAGCTCTAATCAGGCATCCTTATACTCTCTTATCCATGTCTAGAGGCCACGGCGAGATCGGCTTAAGTTAGGCTATCCCTGTAATATCATCATTAATCATACATCATCTCATATACATAAATAATCATATAATTATATACATTTATGTGTTAGTATGAGTTGGATCCACTGCCTCCTATTTCCATTGCAATCACAAGCATACATAGCAATCATATATTTTAAAACATGTATATATAATGACATACACATACGTGATGCTCTTAATTTAATGCAAGTAATGATAATTAATATAAATATAATATTCATTCAGTTAATGCATGAATACGACACTTAAATGTAGAATTAAATTGAAATATATCAACTCACAAACTTGACGAAAAATCCAACTCTCCTTAGAGCATCTGTTGAGTGGTGGTTAGGACATCTGAAATGCATGAAATGGACAATAAAGAAAGTACATCATAATATAGACAAT
>CATKHJ010216323.1:0-14161 GCA_949750685.1 Vernicia montana | reverse complement strand
AAAATTAATTCATTTTGAATTATATAGTTTTCAAGCTAAATATAGGTTAGTAGTTAATTCATTTTGAATTTTTATAAATAAAATTTAATATGATTAAATTAATTTTTAATTTAAAAGGAAGTGGAACCAATAAATTATAGGTGAATAGAAAAAAAATGACTTTGATAAGCAAAAAGAAGAAAAAAAGCTAAATTTGTAAATGAAGAGGGAAGTTTAGGCTATTTTTGTAAAATAAAAAATTAAGGGCTAAAAAAATTATTTTTTTTTAGTTTTTGGGTTATTTGTGTAAAAATCCCTTTTTAAATCTTATAACAGCTTTTCATACCAAAAACAATCTTAATGATGTGATTTATTAAGTTTGCCTTGACGGAAGTGTTGTGTTTTCTTAAATTCTTTTTTTTTATATAAACTTATTTAGTTTTATTTTTTAATAAATACATTCTTTTTTCTAAATCTATTAATTTGTTTCCTTTTGGACATATATTTATTTTTATTCTTTTTTATTTCCTTAATGAGATTTTTTTATTTATGTTTTAGTAAAATATAGATTTATTTGCACTATCTTTGGTTTTGTAAATAGGATTTTTCATTTTTTTTACGAAATTTATTAAGTTTTCTTTCATGAAAATGTTATTTTTAAAATTTTTTAAAAAATTAAAATATGAATTTTTATTTTTTTTATTGTAATCTTGCTTATATTTAGGAAATTGAATTTATTATTATTATTATTTTTTTTTTTTGAAACTAAAAATTGGAAATTTATTGCTTATCCAAAAGAAAACATTCAAAATTCAAGGTGAAAACATGAACTCTCACTCCTGCTGATCAGATTTAGAATTAACAGTTCAGACAAAGAAATGGGCGACATTATTCCCTGACAGTTTGATAAACACTATCTCCAAAGGTCCAAAATCATTTAAAATAGATTTACAATCAGAGACTAATAAACCAAACGAGGATAAATCTTCATTAGACCCTCGCAAAGCTGGAATCAAAACAAGTGAATCACTCGCCACTATGACTTGCTGCAAACCTTTGTCCATCATCCAACTTAAGGCTTCACGAAAACTAAAGGCTTCAGCTAGCTTGGGATCAAAAACACCAGAAAAGCCTTTCAACTTTGCTGCCACACAGTCACCATTATCTTCTCTAATAACACAGCCTGCACCACAATAATATGCGTTCAAGGGGACTGATGCATCCACATTGCACTTAAGCCAACCTGCTCTTGGTTTTTGCCATATAACAAAGCCATCGCCAGAGTTGTTGAGTGGAGTGCCTGATGGTTGAGCTTGAGCAACCTGCCACTGACAAAGATAAGTGCTAGCAAACGCTAAGAGCTGAGATGGTGAACTGTTCTTTTGTTGTCATATGACCTCATTTCTAATTTTTCCATATTGCCCAAATGATTACACAGAGAAGAATCAAATCGCTGCCATGAGAATTTAACATAACAGCAGAGAACCAATCTCCAAAAGATAGAGCACCAGAAATAAGATTACCAAATGGATAAGCAGTCCAGCACTCATTTGCAAAAGAACAAGAGAAGAAAATATGTGTTATTGTTTCTCTGCAATTGCCACAGACCGGACACCATTCATCAACATCAATTCGTTTGTTAACCAGATTGTCTTTGGTTGGTACACAGCCACGTAAAGCACGCCATAATAAGTTCTTTGGCTTGGGAGGAATTTTCAAAGCCCACAATTTGGACCAAACAGCAGATGAGATATTAGGAGGAGGCATAACAGAGACACTACGACTCTGTCTAAGGAATCTATAACCACTCTTAACGGTATAAAATCCTTTATTATTATCACCCAACCAACACCAAACATCAGCAGAATGAGTCAAACTGAGAGGGATAGAGAAAATAAGAGCTCTATCCCTTTCATTAAACAGATGATTAATAATATCAGCATTCCAATTCAAACCATCCTGCGAAAGCAGACTACTGACCTGTGCAAGTTCCAGTCCTGGAGCTACTGGAGATGAAATAAATGGATTTACGGGGTCAGGAAATTGAATTTATTTAAAAATATGAAAATTGATTTATGACTTGGAATAACCACAAAACAAAATACATTTTTCACTAATTTACAAGTAATAATACTCTGTCAACACACTTGGAAAATATTAAAAAAGAATTCAAATCAATTTCATCTTTTTTTTTTTTTTTTTCCTAGTAATTCTTAATGCATGTTTTGCATTTTCATTTTCTACATTAATATATATATATATATATATACTTCTTTCACCCTTAATTAAATATTCATATTCATATTTTCTTAATATAAGATGCATATCTCAACTTAAATTTCAAATTCAAATACTCTCTCTCTTATTGTGTATGTATATCTTTTCACGAATTTTCAATTGCATTCAAACTTTTAAAAATAATTGATTATACCCTAAATCTAATAAATTAATTTCAATCGTACTCAATAAATAAAAATAAAAATGATAATAATAATAATAATAATATTTTCACATGATTTTTAAATAAAAATATTTTTATAATTTTTTCCTTTATTCATCCTTTTATCTGTCCTTCCTCCCCACTCTCCTTCAGTATAAATGAATAAAAAAGATTAATTATTTTAAAATTTCTCCATCATAATAAATATGTTCAATGCTAGTAAAAATTGTATAAATTTTCAATTTAGAGAGGGAGAAAGTGATATGAAATGTAGATGAGTAGACAAAAGAAAAAATATTTAAATTAATATTCATATATATATATATATAGAATAGGTTCAAACGTACAAACACAAACAACAAAATGTAACAACCAAACACTCACTTGAACAAACATCGGAATTATAACTCAGGAACAAGAACAGATTCTCGAGTTTCTCTTTTTTTCTTTTTTTTTTTCTTTTATGAGTTGAGCAATTCTACAAATAGGAACATTAGAATAAAAATTACTAAAATGAGGGTCAAATATACAAATCCGCATCCTCCTTAGATCGCTTAGAAAAAATTCACGACACAATATGAAGCCTTCTTCCCACAAGACACTACACCTGCTAGCATGATTTCTTGCTGTTAGATTAATAGAAGGTTATGGTAAGCCATCTACAAATTGCCAATACAGCCAGCTATCTCATCACTTCACAATTACCTTCTTGCCTTGATCTGTTTTAAAGTTACGCAGGCAATTAAGAAAAGAGTCGATCCCAGTATGCAAGCAATGTAAATTAACAGACACGAGGCTTAACTAAATTGCATCAATGGTACTAAACTATGCACTAGCTAGATTCTATTGCATCACAAAAAAAAAAAAAAAAAAAGATGTATTAGTATGTCATTAAAAAGTTTAATTTTTCTTTTTCTAGTAGAAGTTAACAAGTTAATTCAGGCAATCAGGCCATCGAATGACAACATATATATGGTACCATAATCTAATTATTTTAAGATTAAATCATTAATTGTTCTAATAAAACCAGGCTGAGAATAAGTACCTGCCTTAAGCTTAATTTGTGATTCAATAACATTACTTGATTGGAACAAAAATGTCATCCCAAGAGCCTTGCTGAATTCTCTCCCAATTCAATGATTGCCACCAACTCAGCTCTCCCTTGATCGACTTCAGATTTTGATTGAACCCTTTGCTAATTGGGAGACTATTGAGATTAGGACAGTAGTAAAAACTCATCAATTCCAATCCCGGGGAAATGGGTAAACCACTAGAAATGATAGCCAATTTTGGTAAGAAATGAAGTGACATCTTCTTCAAGGCTGGGAATGCACAAGTGATCTTATCATCAGAAAGCCAATCCTTGGGAGATTTTCAGGTAATCCATTGCAGCTCTCTATGCTTGTAATTTTAGGGCAATCATCAATAGTTAGCTCCTCAAGATAGGGAAGATTTACAAGCAATCCTGATGCGAAGATGGTATCCAATTCCAGTAAGGAATGAAGTGTTAACTTCTTCAGGGCTGGGAGACTGCGATTATTCGAATCATTGAAGCTCACTAAGCTTGTGAGATTGGGGCAACCATCAACTGTAAGCTCTTCAAGTCTGGGGAGAGTGTCAAGCAATCCTGGGGTGAAAATTGTTGTCAACTCTCGACACATACGCAGGGTCAAGAATTTCAAAGAAAATAAACCACTTCTGTTCATTGGCCCTTCCCATATGCTCCTCAAATTCTTTACATAACAAATATACAAACATTCTAGTGACTCGAGACCAAAACCTAAGTCCCCGTATTTCCTTTTGTGTATCTTATCTCCATCTATAATTGCTAGAAGCTCATTGCATTCTCCCACAACACAACATTTAAGTTGCTTCATATTTTCATGCCCAAACTCAGATAATGTCCTAACAGTTGTATGGCGATCCAAGAAAAACGCAGTCGCATGTTTAAGTACCTCAATAATATCTGTAGGTATAACTGTACCTCCGCCATTTATGTATTTCAAGCATCTATCATATTGTTCTAGCCCAAGTTCAACATATCGTGGGATTCGATATAAGATTCGCTTGCCATGATGACCAACTATAAATCTGAAATGTGACAATGATGATATGATGAAATGGCTCAAAAGTTGCACCTCTGGAATATAGATTTTAAGAGTAATTAATGTGTTTAATCCACAAATTGCAAAAACAACATCTCCAACACATGAATTCCATCGCTTATCATCTGGGCTCACATCAATGTTCAGTTCTTCTAACATGGAAGGAGTTGATATAACTCCAAGAGGAATCATCCCAGCTGATTTCTCTGATATGCTATAATCTATAGGTTCACAAAATGACACTTCCAAGCATGTGAGATTGGTTAATTTTTCAAGCTCCTTGGGCAGATCCACCATCTCAGTTCCTTCAAGATCAAGTACCTCAAGATGCTCAAGTTCTCCAATTTGGGGCGGTAATGTCAAGAGATTATCACAATAATTCAGAAAGAGCCTTTTAAGATTGACCAACCAGAAAAGAGACTCGGGCAAAATCCTGATGCGAGTTTTGGATAAGTTCAGGACTTGGAGATTGGGCATTTGATTAAAAAATAGGGGAGGTATCATTCTTAGTCTATGGTTTCTTTCAAGGAACAATGCTTTGAGTTCAGGGCACCACACATCCATAGGTCAGCTAGAAAGTTCATTATCCATCAAGTAAATCTCTTCTGACCTCTCCCATTCCTCAACCTTTGGTGGCTCAGTCAATTCCATACCACCTCGCATAAGCTGCATAGTTTGATTTATTTGATTTCCATGAGGACCAAGCAACATTAGTGGCACCATTCTCTCCAACTCATTTGGCACTCCATCAAGTTTCAAGCAACCTGATAAATTCAGACTCCTTAAGGAATTCACCATGGCAAGATTTTTGGGAAGCTTCTTAAGATTTTTGCAGTCTTTCAAATTCAATAAAACAAGTTTCTTGAGGTATCCAATAGATTCATCAACCTCAACCAAGTTTATGCAACCTTTAAGCTTCAATTTTTCAAGATTAGGGAGTCCACTGAAGTCAGGGGTTGTAACTAAGCTATGGGAATGACTGAGATCAATGATTTTCAACCTTCCAAGAAACTGAATTAAAAAAAAATGGAGTTAGGTATCTTGAACATATAATTAATAATTATATGAGAGAGAGAGAGAATCAAAATTGTACCCGGGTTCCTTTCCAGACATGTTTTAGATTGCTGTTGCGCAAGTCAAGAACAACAAGATTTTGTAAGCACATATTATTTGGAATGTTCTTCAAAGGGAATCCGCGCCAGTATAACCACACTAAACTTTTTGGAAAATCCTCGTAACCTCCTACTAGCTTCAAATTGTGGAGGTGGAGCAATTTCAGATTCCTCATTTTTGCAAACGCCATAGTTTTCAAGGCCACTTCATTTGTTTGCTCTAGGGTGAGGCCTATTACAGTTTTTGTTCCCTTGAAGGAAAAAAAAAAATGTAAAATAAAAGGCTGTCACCAAGAAAGAGAGCAGAAATGTACATTAAAGATTAAAATTAGAAATATGTACCAATGAGCCTTCGCTGAGTGAAAACTCATTGTTATTAGAGTCGTCTCTAAGATTGTGAAGCTGCGAGTTCAAAATTAACCAAAAAAAAAAGGATTAGAAATATGCTTCTCACCGAATTTTCCATCAATACAGTGAATGCATCCTCATGACACCACAGTCTACTACATTGCCCGAGGTCTACAGGTGACTCTTCATGGACAATTTTTCTTCCCATGTCTCTAACCAATTTATGCATCATCAATTTGTTGTTATGATCAATTGTTATTAAGCACCTATCAACAAGCTCCTGAATTCCAAATGTGCTGGTGTAACCACACCCCTCTAGTATGCAAGATACATGATCTTTATCCATTCCAACAAAGAAACATGCTATCTCAAGGAATAAACTTCTGTCATGATCATCTAGCGACTCATAGCTTTCTCTGAGAATCTGATAAGTTTTATTATCAATGGATATATGTTTGTGTAATGCACTTTCCCATAAATCTTTAGATCTACCGCATAAAGTATAACCCCAAACTTTAAGAGCAAATGGAAGACCTTCACAGTGATCCACAACAGCCTTGGAGTGCTCTATGTAATCAATGATAGGGTATGATTGTCTGAAAGCATGCCAACTGAAAAGCTGAAGTGATTCAATATCATCAAGTGCCTTGACTTTAAACTTCTTACAATCTTCAAAAAACTTTGTTAAGCCTTCATATCTAGTTGTTATAATGATTTTACTTCCTGGATAAATGTAACGTTCACTTGCAATAATTGCCGTAAACTGCTCCAAGCAATCAACATCATCAAGAATAATAAGAATCTTTTTGTTCTGCATAGCACATTTGATCTTCATAATTCCTGCATCTGCATTGTGTATCTTGCTTAATTTTTCCATTTGGATATCTGAAAGAAATTGCCTTTGCAATTCAACCAAACCAGTAGGCTGCTCTGAAACTTCTCTGACATCTTTAAGAAAACTAGAGCAATCAAATCTGTGAAAGTTTTCATTAAAAACAACATTGGCAATGGTTGTCTTCCCAACTCCACCAATCCCACAGATTATTGCAATATCAACATCATCTGACCCATTTTGTAACCACAAGTTAATTTCCTCTACAAGAGAATCTATTCCAACTAAATTAGGGAGCACATGCAATCTTGCAGGTTTCAAAATTTTTCTAACCTCTGCAACAATAGCTTGAATAAATTTTTCTTGAGGCAGCCTACATAATAAGATCAAAATGAATCATTAAGCACATCAAATAATCTAGAGAGTTCAATTTCATTAGTGGAATTTGTTATTGACAAGTTGAACGAGGCTATGTTTAACATAAGCAAGTTAGGCAGTTGGTCTGCTAGCAAAGACTAACCAATGGAGAAGGGGAGAGAGGATGGTTTCTAATGGGAGGGGGAAGGATGAAAAGGAAGGGGGAAGAAAAGTTTAAACATATTTTGATTGACAAAATAAAAGTAAATAAGAATAGGAAAGAAGAGTAGTATTTTGTTTGGATGAGAGGGAGGATAAAAATGTTTTATTGTCATTTCCCTTTACTAACAAGGTGAAATTTCAGGGTTTAATCAATTTCAACTTGTAAAAGAGGTATTCCCACCTCCAAATAAAATTTACTATCCAGACAACATAGGAGGGTAATTCGACTCCCATCTCTTCCATTCCCATCTATTCCTCTTTTATCCATGCACTATAAACAAAAACAGTGTGAACACTTAAAAGAAAGGCCTCAATCAGTTTAATATTCAGTCGGAATAAGTATAGCAAATGTAAAATAACCAAGCTTCACTATCTTGATGTGTAAGTTCAGTGATGAAGCATTATGATGAATACGTTGTGCAAAATTCCTCTTCTTAAACATTTAATTTGTTTTGACAATCAATATATTGAGAAGTATTTACTTCCACTCTGTTCCAAACTCAGAGCTTTTCAAGAGAATTATTGAGAGATCCGTACAATTAGAAATAGATTAATTAGATATGCTTATTAAGATAATATGTATCAACTGCATATGAAGTTTTGTGTCTAGGTTAACTATAGAATTCATTTCAAATAACTAGCTTTACTAGTTTGTACTAAAAATTCATTAGTTTTAGTAGTTTGTACAGTTGTTAAGTTTAGAGTTCCTTTGCCAAGAATAACCAATTGCATAGAATTTAAAATGTAGAATTCTAAATGAATTTTCATTTATACCAAATATGAAAATATGAATTTGCAAATAAGTTCCATAAAATTTTATGTGATTCATTGCTACCAAACAAGCTCCGAGAGTAATTACCTTAAAACCAACCCTTCCAAAGCTGAAACTTCTCTAAGAGCTGCCAGCCAACGCTCCACCATGTCCATATCTTCCTTGAAGAATTCATTATGTTTAGCAAATGCTTGAGCAAAACTACCAGTTAGGTTTCGGGCATGCGATGGATCCAAACAATAGTAAATTGGTAACACAACAATCCCAACACTCTTCCAACATTCCATAATCACAACAAGTTCATCGAGGCACCATCGTGAAGAGGCATAATCTTTCGAGAAAATCACCATCGACATTTTTGACTTTTCTACTGCTTCTTTTATTCCCAACCCTGGATTCTTTCTCCTCTTTGCATCATCGCCTCTATATAATTGAATTCCTGACCGCATCAACGCTTCGTGTAGATCATCCATAAACTTTCCTCGGAAGTTTTTATCAATAAAACTGACGAACACATCATAAATGAATTGAGATCTTGCAGAGGAGGCTTGCAGTGATTTTGCAGTATCCATTTTCAAGCCAATTAAAAGGATCGATGTTCAGTTCAGTTCAATTCAGTACAGAAAGAAGAAGAAGATTGTGTTTGGAGAGAACACAAGGACAAACAACTCGTAACCAATTGCTTCCATGACTTTGATGATTATAGCTTCTTCTCCGATCTTGTTTGGATTCGTGGAAAATTGAGAGAAGACAAAGCTAGACAAAGGTAAAGTAACTTTCTTTTCGTTGGAAATTGGCCTAATGATTAAAAAAAACGAAAACTTTTTGTGAGTTTTTTTATTAATTTTATTTAAAATTTAAAATTTAATTAAAATTATATCGAAATGAAAGAAATTAAACAAAACTAAAAAATTATATTATATTTTTTAATTGAAATAAAATCAATATTTTTATTTTTATCATTCCATCCATTTTTTCCGCTTCTCTTTTTTCACCTTTTTCACCATCTCTTTATATTTCATTTATTTAATAAAATTATGAATTAATTATTATTATATTGGATTTTTAAGGATATATATATATATATATATATATATATATATATATATATATATATATATATATATAAAATTTTTTTTATATGGGAGGTGCGGTATAGATTATAAAGAGACAGACAATAGAGGTTGTATACTTATAGAAATTTTTTTTTTTCATTTTTAAGTTTTTATTGAAAAGAAAAGTTTTCATTTTTAAAGAAAATTAAAAAATAGTGAAAAATACATTTATTTGCTATTATTTAAATTTTATTTTCAATTTTAAAATATGGAGAATTTGTTCATTTAACAACAATAATAATGATGGTAGTGGTGATTTGTTATGATGTAAAAACTAATGATGGTGGTAGTTGTGGAGGTGGAGATGGAGGTGGTGATTGTGGTGGTGGTGATGATAGTGGTGGTAGAAGTGGTGGTGATGGTGGTGACGGTGGGGGGGTGGTGGTGGTGGTGGTGATGAGGTGATAGTATTTTTAATTAGAAAAATTGATGAAAAAATTTTAGAAAAACTTTTAAACTTATTTTATAATTTTTTTTTAAAATAATGAAAATAATGAAAAAGGTTTTCTGATGAAAATCTTGTAAAAAAATCAAAGTAAATATAAAATCTTATTTTTTATTTGTGATAAATATAAATTTGATATCCTAACTTGTCAAAATTGAATAATTGAATGTGAAAATTTTTAAAAATTTCAATTTAGTATATCAATCTGTAAAATAGTCAAAATCAAGTATAATTTACAGGTTACTATCTAGTTACCTTATAAAAAAAAGTTGATGCGGATGAGAGAGAATTTAACGATCTGATTTGTAGCGTTCTGATTGGTTTGGCGGAAATGACATGAAAAATTGCTTGCATGCTAACATGGACGGGCTTAAATGTCCAAGGGTAAAATCTCAACTTTCCCACACATTCCCACTACCCAAACACCCCCATTTTCCCATTCCTCCAAAGCCCTCTTGTCCACTTCCACCACTGCCTCCAGCCGTGTAGTCCATGACCTCCTAGTTGAGCTCAAGTATCAGAAACAGCATGAAATAGAGGCAAGGAAGCGAGCATGACTAGATACTAAGGCCGTTGGGGATTTGAATCTTCGTGAAGAGCAATCCGATTCAGAGAGCGATGATGACGATGAGAGATTTGAGAGGGAAGCACTTACAAAAAAAAGTTTGAGGTGTTTAAGAAGAAGCATGAACGACATAAGGAAATGCTCGACAATTTTGTTGCTTCGGGTATGTAGATTTTGTTTGTGAAATGTATTCCAAAATTTTCTTGTTTTTTCAAGATCAAGTCATGGTGTCTTAGTGTCGATGGATTTGTATTATGATTGGCTAGCACAAGGCCTGTTGGCTTTGAAATTATAGTTTGATTTAGGCTCACCACTTGATCTTTATTAAAATTCTCAATATTTTGAGTTTGATTACTTGCAATGGATAGTACTTAATTGACAATTGAAGAATTTGTAGACTGATTTGCTTGCAAAACAGCAGGTTTAACAGAATCAGGTGTATTTAGAATGTGATTTTGTACAAAAGGAGGGCTTTTCACTTCATTATTTGAAATGGAAGGTTGAGATAAATCATAAGTATTAGATCCGGTAGTGTTCTGTGAAGAAGATGAATTGCTGGTATTGTTGGGCAAAAAGTAAGCAAAAATAGAAGAAATCTGAGATTCATAAGAATCAGAAGTGGTGGGTGTAGTAATAGTGGTAAAGATATTGGCAAACCAAAGAGTAGAGGAGTTTGGAGAAGGATTAAAGGCTAAGAAAATAGTGAAAGCAACAAAAGCAAACGTAAGGTATTATTTTTTGTATCATCAATCAAAAGGTTTGAACTTTCTAGGTCTCTCTTTCTTTCATTTTCTGTTCATTTTTTATATTTTCCCTTACTTTTTCTCTTTCTTTTAATTTGTTATCTTTATTGAATTAAAGGAATTTAGGGGTTTTTTTTTGTTTTGGCTGATTTAGCATTTGAAGGTTCCATTTCTTGAGATACTTGAGATGATTTTGGTAGTTTTTCTCTATGTTTGGTAGTTGAGAAAATTTGGGAAAAAGAAAAGGTGTATTTTGGTGAGAGAAAGAGGAAGGGATAAATTAGTTATTTCCCCTCATTTTGATTTCTCCATATACTTTAATCCACGTTAGAGTCAATTGACTAGTATTTTTTTAATTTGTCTAATTATTCAAAATTAATTTTATGACATAATTAAGACAATATATTTTTTATTGTTAGATTATTGGAACTCAATTTATGTTTTATAATTTTTTAAAAATATTTATATATTTTATTAATATAAAAATTTTATTTTTTGAGTACAAAAATTATATATACATTTCAAATTAACTAAAATGAAAGATTATATAATTCTTTTATAGTCTAAAAATAAATTTTGTTATTTATAATAGAAAATATTTTTTATTATTTAAAATAAATAGTATAATTTATAAAAAAAAAAAAATAGGTGGACAAATTCAAAACATTATGGCCTATTTGAAACAAATAAACCATAAATGTAGAATTCATTAAAATTCATTTACAAATGAATTCACATTATTGAAAAAACACAATTTAAAATATAAAATTCAATTAAATTTCATATTTTATATTTGAAATAAATCTATAATTGAATTATTTTTGTTCTTATTTCTTAAAATACCCTCAATATAGTAAATATAATTAAAAAAATAAAACAACTAAAAAATAAATATATTTTATATTTAATTGATAAAATATAATAAAAAAATAGTTGAAAGAAAGGAAGTAAAAAAAGTGAAGTGAGAAAAATGTAAGAGAGAGAGAGAAGTAAGAGGAAAGATAGAGTGTTTAGTGAGAAGAGGGAGAGAGACGAGAGAAAGAGAAAAGAGGAGAGAGACGAGAGAAAGAATATGAAAAAAAAATTAAAAAAATGGTATTTTTGTTCATAATATTTATTTTGTTAGTTTTGTGAAATTATTTGATATTTTAATGAAATTTAGTTTAGTTATATTCAATTCTACTAAATTAAATTTGTAGAATTGAAATACAAAACTTTTTAAAAATATAGAATTCGAAGTGAATTTTATAAAATTTTATAAAATTCATTTGTTCCAAACGAATAATTTTGTGAAATTCATTTATTTCGAATGGCATGTTAATATTCAACTTGAGCTTTTATTCAAAAAATAAAGAAATAAAAAAGAGAAGTTGTGTTATATTAGGTTATATATATATATATATATATATAGTTCTCCTATCTAATATAATTAAATTGTTTGTTAAGTGAATTAAAAAATAAATTAAAATACCCTATATATACACTAACAATTTATTTCTTTAAATTTATACCTTATATATATGCATTTTTAAAATTAAAATATTAAATTTGTTGGAACTTTTAGGGCTATAATCGAGCCGAGTCAAGCCGAGTTTTAGTATGTTCAGATTTTGCTCAATATTTTTTTTTTCCGAACTCGAGCTTTAGATCAAGTTTGAAAATCATGTTCAAATTTGGCTCATTTAAACTCGAGTTCGACTTGTTAATAAATTATAATTCAGCTAAGCTCGAGTTCGATTCATTTATAATTTATCAAAATACTCAGCTTTCTAAATATTAATAAAATAACTATAACTAAAATACTTAAAACTAATATAAAAGTAAAAGTATCCAATTAGTGAAAAAAAAATCCAATCATAAAATTGAGCATTTTATGTATTACAAAAATATTAATTAATAAAAAAGATATTTTTAAAGATTATAATATTATAGTATATAATAAGGAAATATTATATTATGTTAATCAGGAGTATATATATTTTAGTCAAATTGAATTATCAAAAATTTTATAGGAGTATTAAAATATATTTTTTAAGTGTCAAAAATATTAAGTTAATAATAATAATAATAATCAAGTTGTTCACGAGCTTATTAATCAAGCCTGTTTGTGAGTTTATTATCGAGCTATTCACGAGCTGAGTTTTTCTTTGCTCAAATTCAGTTTGTTTATTAATCGAGTTTTAAAGTAAGGCTTAAACTTAGCTCGTTTATAAAACGAGTTGAACACGAACGAGTTTTTATCAAGTCGAACATCGAGTCGCTCGCAAACGGCTTGGCTCATTTGCAGTCCTAGGCCGTATGTTAAGCAATTTAGTAGGGGTAAAATTTAACTTGGGGCTTGAATTTTGTCCAAAAATATAATATGGAGTATCAAGATTAAAAAAGTCCAATTGCCACCTTATACTTTATTTTTGAACCAATTAAGAGCTTAATAGGTCATGTGATTGCACGTGACATTAACAAGCGTTAAGTGGATCCCACAATATCAAATATGGGATTTTGGCAAATATATATATATATCAAATGTGGGATCCATTTTATATTTTAAAATAATAAAAAAAATTAAAGTGTAAAAAAAATGTTTTTAAAGAATAAAAAATATTAAAATTAAAAACTTAAAAATTAAAAAAAAAAATTAATGAGTCCAAATCTAGATGAAACTCGGATATGGGTTTCATAACAATGATTAAATAGTGATGATCTTAAAAGAATAATCAAGAATACAACGATATCAAATAAATTAAATGATAATTTAGTGATAGAATTAACCTATGCTCCATGGTCATGCTCTCAATGAGAGAGTGCTTGACAAGCTGCTTGAGGTGAGGAGAGAGCTTGGCCCAATGGCCGGTGATCTTCTTGCGAAGGAGGACATGCACTAACTAGCGAATGTTAAGGGTCTTAGCAGTGCAAAAGTGTTGAACTAGTAGAGATGGCAAAACTCGATTTACCTCGACAGAAAATCCGTTTTTGCCTCGAACTCGACGGGAAATCCTCATCTCATCTATGATAATGGGGCGAGGATTAGATTGAGTCTCCCAGCCTCAATTCCACAATTAATTATTATTATTATTATTATTATTATATATATATATATATATATATATATATATATATATATATATA
>CATKHJ010216297.1:0-11120 GCA_949750685.1 Vernicia montana | reverse complement strand
TTTGAGTGAGGGTAAGAAATTATACCTTCTTTTTGGTTGGTGGAGGGTGAGTGATTTTACCAGAGCGGAGTTCCGTTTCAGAAAATAAAATTGATTTTGAAAAAATGAGATTTTTGATTACTTGATTACTCAAATTTTAATTAATTAAATTGATTAATTAATTAAATTGATTAACTAAAAGGATTAATTAATCAATTTCAGTGAAAAAAACTAATTAATTAAAATTATTTTTTTAATTAATTAATTAATTGAAAGGGAATTAATTAAAAGAAATTAATTAGTTAATTAAAATTGATTTTTAATTAACTAACTAATTAGAGTGATTGAAAACTAATTATAAAGAGAGAGAGAGAGAGAGAGAGAGGAAGTAAAGTGGATAGCCAATCTACAATTTTCTTGAGGTGTGTTTTGAAATGAAATGGAGGGGGGTATTTATAGGTGAAGTGAGGGGTGAGGCTAGTTTATGAAGAGAAAATGTGAAAAGACCAAAAGGGTAGGGCATTTTGGGTTGAAAAATCAGGTTGGAGAGCAAAAAAGTCATTTTTGGGCTGCAGGTACGGCGCGCCGCCGGCCAGTCCAACGGCGGCAAAATGCTCCCCGGCGGCGCGCTGACGTGGCGGCTCGGCTGAGTTTGTTCTGGGTTTTCGAGACATCAGGGTCAGTTTTTGAATTTTTCGAGTTAGTTTTCAGGACATTCAAATCAGTTTTGGGATCTTTCGGGTCAGTTTTCGGGATATTCTGAAGTCTGAAAAATTACCGGTCAATGTTGATGGATCCAAAATTAATTATCGGACATATTGGCAGTCACTTTTGGTGAAAATTTGATTAGTTTTGGAAAGGTGCTGTCTAATACAGAAAGTCTGGTCGGGGTCGAAAAAATGTCAGTCTCCTTGTAATATTATGCATGAAAATCTATTTTTTCGAGGGGGCGTTGCCCCCTTGACCCCTGCCCACTAACCGGCTAGCAGGACTGCCGTACCAGCTCTGCATAGCGCACGAAATTTAGCAGGTGTCAAGTTGCAGCAGCATCTTAAGGGTGCAAAATTGAGGGTTCACAGAATAGTCTTCACACTTTGTACTATATCTCCAAACGTACATGCTTAATAGCAAAAATGATTTAATGTCAATTAGTTTACATATAAATGAACATTTTTTTTTTAATGTTTTATACTACATCTAAATCAGCCTCTAAGGTTATCAAAACCAATGGACAATCTCAGACTTCCTACCGAAATAATAATCTAAAACACTTGACAATATATCTTTCACTCAATCATTCAAATTGCATGACTCACACTATAATCACTCTTAAATCCATTTCCTTACACTCTCCTCTCCATTCCATCAATTATAAATCAATTAGATTAAAAGAACATCAATTAACACTTGTACACATAATAAAAATTTAATATAAATATCTAGCATATACACGTAACCAAATCTCATTCTAAATATCTATACGAATTTAAGCACATATATATATCTCACATATCACCTAACTCATAAACTCCTTGAGTATATACGACTCATATAGGGTTGGGGTATTACAATTGAGATATGATGTTCGTGATATTTGGCTAGGTTTGAGTTGGTCTCATTGTGGCCCTAAGTATAGATAAGAGAAATTGGATTGCCTAGTTAGAATTGAACTTACCGTGGCCTCGTAGTTTGGAAATAAGAGAGCTAAGGGTGGGGAATCTGCTTCCTAGATTGAGGTTTAGTGTGGTTACTACTGACTAATTCCTATTCTTGGATGATTATGTGATTAATTGATTGTTTGGCATATTGCATGGACATTATTATTATCTGAACGAATGTATCGTACCAAGATTATATATTAGATTTGTTGACCTAAATTGGGTGTCCAATTTAGTCAATCTCGATTTTGATCTTGACAATCAAATTGAATGACACTAATAGTTTATATAAGTGTATTATGAAAGATAAAATACCTTAGAAATACTTGGGAATTAAGAACTTAGAAAATTCTTTAAGTATTCTGCTGAACCCCTAAGTTGCGCTCGCAACAGACCAGTTGTGACAGCAACTCAGCAAGTCGCGACCGCAAATCAATTCAAGCCAAGAAGCCTAAATTCAATTAAGGTCCAGAGAGGTTTGCGGTCACATTCGTGATTGCAACACTAAACGCTAAATGAAGATAGTGACCGCTACAAGGCTATAGCGACCGCGATATTCATACTTCAGAGAAATGTTCCAATACTCATATTGAACAAGCAATGAAAATCAGCCACGTGTTACTAGCCGTTGAGACATATGAATATAGCGATCGCAATTCAGCAGTAGCAATCGCTAAATGGACATCACGACCGTGATTAAGGCTTCATGACCGTGATTCAACTCTAATAGTGCATTTATTACAGATTTTCTAGCTATTAGGAAGAGATTTGGCCATGCCTCATTTGTAACGGCTCTTTGGTGTTGGGAGGCTATAAATACTCCTTCCAAAAGCCTTCAATAACAACCAACAACTTTTCTAAGTAGTCAAACTCTTGTAGTTTGATATCCTAAGTCTTAAACTTCATTCAACACACTTTGTGTTTATTGTAAGAGCTTTTATTGCTCAAGGGTTGGGTGTTAGCCACAAAACATTTGTTAGGTTAAGAGTGAGCCTTAGTAAACTATTGTTAAGTTGAGAGTGAGTCTTAGTAAAACTCTTGTTAGGTTTGAGTGGAAGCCTTATCAAAACACTTGTAAGGTTTGAGTGTAAGTCTTAGGAAAACACTCGTAAGGTTTGGTGTATGCTAAAACACTAAGTTGGGAGTGAACTTGGTAAAACTCCATTAATAGTGAAAATACCCAATTGAGGTTGGGGAGTGGATGTAGGATTGGTTATAATTCAAACCACTATAAATCTTTGTGTTGTATATTCTTCCCCTAATCTTCATTCTTTATTCTTTTAATTGCTTACCAGTTCAACGCCCTTCTTGGTGCATATTGGGCAATAAGTGCTATTAGAGCATTGGTCTCATTTTTGCAAGCTTCAACGCCTGAGAAAAGATCAAAATGACCAATAAAGGAGCAAATCATCTTAAGCCTCACTTTGATGTCACTGATTATGTTTATTGGAAGCATAGAATGGAGGTTTATCTTGATAGTGATCTCATAGATGTATGGGATAGTGTACTTGAAGAATGGAAACCTCCATCAAGGACCATTGAAGGTGAAGAAGAAATGATTCCTAGGAAAGAGTGGGTTGAAGCTCAAAGAAAGGCAAACGGAAAGAATAAAAGAGCTATGACTATTCTTCTTAATGCCTTGTCTAAAGAAGAATGTGGAAGAGTTCAATAATGTACAAGTGCTTATAGCATTTGGAGGACATTGGAGAACTATCATGAAGAGTCCAAGTAAGTAAAATCAAAGAAGATTCAAATGCTTGTTTATGAGTATGAGCTCTTCAAGATCAAGCCCGATGAGAACGTGACCGATATGACCAACCGATTTCTTTGAATTGTCACAACCTTGAAAAAATTTGAAAAGAGTTATTCTTTGGAAGACACCAACAACAACATTCTTAGAGCCCTTCCAAAGAAGAACTTTGAATCTAATGTGTCTTTAATTAAAGAAACTCATGATCTTGACAAGTTATCTACGGATGTTCTTATTAGTAAACTTCTTACTCATGAGATGACCTTGGAAAAGAAGAAGTCCAAGGTGAGAAGAAGAAGACACTTACTTTCAAATGCTCCACAAAAAAAAAAAAAAAAGATGATATTGAGAGTCAATCTAGTGACTCTGATGAGAGCAATGATGAAGAGGAGAAGTTGACAATAATAATAAGGAGAATGAAAGAGATCATAAAAAAGAAAGATATGAGACCATTTAAGAAGTCCTCTTACAACTCCAATTCCAACAAAGAGAAGAAGAATGAAGTGACTTGCTACGATTATGGAAAGCAAGGCCACATAAAACCGGATTGTCCCAAGAACAAGAAGATGAAGATATGGGACAGGGAAAATAAAAAGGATTTCAAGGCTACTTGGGATGATGGCTCCTCAAGTGATGAAAAAGATGATGATTGATAAGTGTATGATTGATGATATTTTACCCCTGGTTCTTAGCGTATTTTATTGTTAAATTGAGTTTAATTTGTTTGTTCAAGTACTTTTCAGAGTAATTTTTAGGAATTCTTCATGTTTTGGAATGCCATGGTCATTTAAACTGGAATCACGGATGAAAATCGAGGAACAAAGCATTTTTTGGGAAATTTTTCTAATGATACACCCAGAATGGTACGGTCGTACCATTACAAGTCTTGGCTGTACCATTACAAACCTGGACAGTATTGAAGAGGCTAATTTTCGTGTACAGAATCCGTCAATACGCCCAGTGATACGGGCGTATCCTTGGGCGTATCAAACTAATTTCCAGGGGTATAAAAGCTGAACTGAAATAGACCTAAAGGGGATCGGATTTGTTATCTCTT
Source organism: Vernicia montana (assembly GCA_949750685.1). Classification (NCBI taxonomy): domain Eukaryota; kingdom Viridiplantae; phylum Streptophyta; class Magnoliopsida; order Malpighiales; family Euphorbiaceae; genus Vernicia; species Vernicia montana. Next base: position 6,676 of record CATKHJ010216297.1, on the reverse strand, counting down.
AGAGACGACTTCTCTAAGGAAAAATCAAGAGTTTTAGCTAGATTTAAAGGTGGAGATCCAAGTACTTCAAGTGTGGAATCAATAATCAAATATTAAAGTGGAGATTATCAAATCATTCGACATGGATTGTTTGATTTCTCTTTCATTCTTCCTTTGTTTTTGTTTTCTATCTGTTATTATGAACTAAATTTCCATATACCTAGATAGTTGATGAATCCTATACTCTTTTGTATGGATTGAATAGTTTTAATTGATTAAATCATTCATTGATTTGTTTTATCTTTATGATTATTATTATTGTCTCTAATTAGCAATTGCATGTTTGTTATTTAGATGTTGTTTTCTTGTTAATTGTCTTGAGAAATCTTAACTAGAATTAAACACTCATAAGGGTTGAGGATTGATTGGGGTGATAGAGATAGACCTACAAAATCCTTTAGTTTATTGTTCTTTGTTATTAATGCATGAGCTATTTGATTATGTTTGAGATGAGAGTTCTTACATTTTATATAGTGATTAGGGATTGATTCGCTCGAGAGAGGTTTCAATCTAGACTAGTAGAATGCCAATTCAACTCATTGTTTAGTTTAATTGAGATACTATTCATGAAATACATATCAGGTTTAGAAGGATTCAGTATATAGGTAATTTCCATCATCAATACTTTTTGCAACCTACTTGTGATTTCTTAGTTTAATTAGTTCAGTTTAATTAGCTGTTTTAATTTAATTATTACTCAAATTATTTGAATCGCTAAACAACAATCGATATTTGAGCTAGTACTTGTTACTTGTCCCCTATGGAACGATAACTCACTCATTTCTATATTACTTAAGCGACCCGTGCACTTGCTGTAGCATTGCATAAAAATAGCGCATCAAGTTTTCGACGCCGTTGCCAAGGACAACGGTTTTCAATATTAGTAATAAAATTAAGATTGTTGATTTATTTTTTATTTTCTTATTTTTAAAAATTTGTTCTTGTTCATTCGCTGTTATTTCAGGTACTCTTTTATGTGCATGACCCGAGCTAGTTCCTATGGTCTAGTCGAATATAATCTAATTAGAAAGAACATTAAGAAAAAAAAAAAGAGGAACGGGAACTAGCTTTGGGAAAGACAACAAAGGATTCAGAGGAATCTGAGGAAGAAATTGAAGAAGAGGTACCGAAAATAATGGGGGACAGACAGCCAATGACAATGTTGGATTTTGGGAGGCCCACTCTTCAAGGGGCCGAGTCTAGCATCAGGAGGCTAGTTGTGACCAATAATAATTTTGAAATTAAGGCCAATGTCATTCAAATAGTTCAGCATCACTGTCAATTTGACAGCTTTCTTGATGAAGACTCAAATAATCATCTGGAGAATTTCTTAGAAATCTACGACACATTCAAGATAAATGGAGCGACAGATGATGCTATAAGGTTGCGGTTGTTTCCTTTCTCTCTTAAGAACCGACCCAAGAATTGGCTCAAGTCCTTTCCAACTAGGCATTTTACCACTTGGAATCAGCTTGCTGTAAAATTTCTAGAAAAATACTTTCCACCCTCCAAGACTACAAGGTTTAGGAATGAAATATCATCCTTCACGCAACAAGAGAGTGAGACATTATATGTTGGATGGGAATGATATAAAGAGGATGCAGATGTGTCGCTTATTCTTGGTAGGCCATTTTTGAACACAGCCCGCGCCCTTATCGATGTCCATGATGGCACATTGACCCTAAGAGTGGGGAGCGAAAAAGTTGTTTTTCATATTGCGAATGCTATGAAGCACCCACTTGCACTTGATGAGGCGGATTCATGCAATGATATTATTGAGCATAAAACCGTCAATTTTGTTACTAACATTGTTTCCAAGGATCCTCTTGAGTTGTGTTTGGTGCAAGATACTATTGAGGATCAGGAGACAATGGAGCAGGTAACTTATCTTAAAGCAAGCAAACCATTTAAGAGTCGGGCATATAAGACTATTGAAATGCCCAAAGAGGAAAAGATGAAGCCCTCTATAGTTGATCCACCCATCTTGGAACTTAAGCCCCTCCCGGATCATCTTGAGTATGGCTTTTTGGCAGAGGGAAGCAAGTTACCTATAATTTTGAATGCCTGTTTGTCTTTCGAGCAGAAAGCCAAGCCAATCTTTACTTCATGGCCTTGGAGGAACCTACATGTAAGGTATGTTCTACTTCCCACTCATGTGATAGTGATAATTGTGATAATTATATGGATGATGATGAGCTTATGGAAGCTATGGTCTTAAAATGTGAAAAATATTTTTCTAAAATAAAATATTTCGAAGATATTTAAAACTTAAGGTTGAGTTCAAAGGTCTTGGAAAATTTGTTTTGAGCTTAAAACCATCCAATGTTAATCTCAAAAATTCATTGAATGAAGTTTCTACAAAAAATTTCTCATTTGAATCATTATACAAAGAAAATAATTCTTTAAAATTAGAGGTTGAAGAATTAAAATCCTCCATCTCTAATTTTCATAAAGGAAAGAAGCTTTAGATACACTCATGGTATCTCAAAGATCACCATTTGTGAAACATAGCCTTGGTTTTGATAGTACATCAACATCCACATCCTTCCCTCCTTTATTCATCAAAGCCTCTACTCCTCAAACCTCTAGCATTGAGGTAATTGACAAAGGAGTCAAAGCACACACTAAACCCTCAAATCCTAAGAGGATTGTGAAAGGTTCATAAGGCTCAAAAGCTAAGCCTCAAAAAGCTAACCATGCATACATGTATAAGAAGCATGCTCAAAATCACACAACATCAAACATGCTCTTGTAAGCATCATGAAATTGTTGTAAAAAGGTCACAATTTCACAACAAAATGGCAAAACCCAAAAAGACTTTCAAGTCAAAGCTTAAGTGCTATTATTGTATGAAAAATGGGCGTATAAATGTATTTTATTACATAAGGAAGGCTCATTTAAAACTTGAAGATCCTTCCATGACTAACCCTCGATGACCCAAATACACTTGGGTACCAAAGCAAAGATAAATTTTTTTTTATAGGTGTCTCATATTCACCACAAAGGGAGCTTGGTATGCCTGATGGGAGCTCTTTGCATTAAAATAGTTTGTTTCATTCTTTTACTTGTTACTTATACTCTCTCACCTTCAATCCTTAGTTCCCTTACTCTCCCAAAACCCTCTTTTTGATCTTGACAAAGGGGGAGAAAATGTGAGAAAATTGAATTTGTGACAAAGGAGAAAGAACATAACTTTTAAACTTTCAAGAACTTATTTGATTTTAGGAAGCATTGATTGAGGGGGAGTATATGTCTACTAATTGTACTTTTTTTTATTTAAAATTGTGAGGCCTTGCTCGAATGCCCTTCCCTCGCTTGGGTTTGCCTTAAGGAAAGGCGAATGATTTTTAAGGGGTTTAGGTACAAGTTTTGGTGCTCACGATTGGAATGATTATCGTTCATAAATTTGATTTGATTTTTGAAAATGATTTTAGAGTCGCCACCCTAATTAATTTAAATGGAAAAATTAAAAAAAAACCCAAATTGACTCCAATTCATTAATCTTTAATTAATTTACCCAATGATAAAGTCATTAGCCTTCGAACTAAGTTGATATCAGGGACTAGGTTTTTGGTTTTAAAATGATCTAAATTTATCTCCTAAGTTTGATTTGACTTAAAAAATTGATTTCATGAATGACGAGTATTAATTGCGATTTAAAGTGCATGATCATGGCATAATTATGAATGCATGAAAAAAAAAGTAAAGAGCAAGTAATTGACAACATCCACAAGCTAAGGAGAGTGTTCTCTTTAGTCCTTAAGGATTCTAGGAGAACTACAAATCGTCACTTTACTCCAAAATAATTAATTAACTTATTACATCAGAATTAAATACAAATATAGAGGGAAAAAGAATTGATTGGGGATTTGGATTTGACGCTTGGATTCAAATTCCAAGCGTGCCTACGTACCCCATTGGATGGAGATCAAAACCTACGTAGTTCGTTCCACAGTGAGGTGGAAGGGTTTAGGGACTGATCAGTTTGATTGGATTGATTTGATTTAGGGTTTAAGTGAGGGTAAGGGCTTATGCCTTCTTTCTTGGTATGTGTGACGGCGAATGGTTTTACCGGATCGGAGTTCCATTTTGAGGAGTGAGGATAGGATAGTGGATTTAAATTAACCTCAACGGAAATGAATTTGATGGTTTGATTGCCTAATTACTCAATTTTTAATTAATTAAAGTGATTAATTAATTAAAGTGATTAATTAAAAAGATTAATTAACCAAATTGACTGGAAACTAAATAAAATTAATTAATTAAAATCAAATAGAGTTTAATTAATTAAAGTGGCTACTCAAAGTGAGTATGAGAGATTAATTAGAGAGAGAGAAGAAGAAGAAGTAAGTGGATAGCCATCAACACAAGCTTAAGGGGTGAAGAAAATGAAGGAGATGAGGGGGTATTTATAAGCAAAGTGAGGTGGGATGAAAAAACCAAAAAGAATTGAAAAGCGAGCTGGAAAAGAGGTCAAAATTGAAATTTCCGTACATAGGGGACCAGCCACCAGGACGAACTGCGGATCCGCGCTAGGCTCTGTGTGGATCCTCAGACTCATCTCGTGGCGGCCGCTAAAAATTCTGGCGAATTTGCCGGTCTAACCAGCGGCTGCTGCAGCGTCAGTATGACGTGCTGACACGCATCAGTACGATGTGTGTTGGACGTGTTAGTGTGGATTGCGGTTACTGTGAGGATCCTGGCGTGTCCACAGGTCTCTTTCGCGGCAGTCGCCACATCTCGCTGTGGATCTGCAGGCTGTCCGCTCGGCTTTTCCTGATTTTGGCTATGCGGATACAAAGAGAAAAGACGTCCACTTTTTTATAGGAGATCACGTTTTCCTTAAGGTCTCTCATATGAAGGGTATGATGAGATTTGGCAAAAAGGAAAAACTCTCACAGAGGTACATTGGTTCATTTGAAGTGTTAAATAGAGTTGGTAATGTATCTTATAGGCTAGCTTTTCCACCAAGCTTAACCTATGTACATCCGGTATTTTATGTGTCTATATTGAGGAAGTATGTTCCGAATCCATCACATGTGTTACAACCACAAACTATAAAAGTGGATGAGAACTTGGCCTATGAGGAAATTCCAATTTCAATCATTAATCGACAAGTGAAGAAACTAAGGAACAAAAAAATAGCAATGGTTAAAGTTTAATGGAAGAATCACAATGTAAAAAAGTGTACTTGAGAGAGTAAGCAAGATATGCTACTTAAATACCCTTATCTTTTTCAATTGTAGTTCATGTATGTGTATAAGACATTGTAAAATTCGGGGAAGAATTTTTATAAGGAGGGGAGAATGTAATACCCCTAGTTTGTATATGCATTCTTATAACTATATGCATGAGCTATGAATCGCATGTTAAGCATTTCATAATGATTAAGTTATGTTTATAGTAAAATAATGTCTATGAAATGAGTTTATGGTTGTAGGATGAGTATTGAGGATGATTGAAGTGTTGAAGTAAGTCAATGGAAGTGAAGTTTGCAAAATCAGCATGAATGCCTGTTCAAAGTGGTGAACGAACGTTCAAAAGCTCTCTGTGTGAATAGTAAAACTTCAGGAACTAGAGATGAATGCTCGTTCATAAAGTGAACGACCTTTCATGAGACAAGGAACAATCACCTTAACAATAACAAGAATACTAATTCAGGGGATGAACGCCAGTTCAAAACCTCTTTGTATGAATATGTAATACCCCGTACCTTAAAGAATTTGATTGCTTAAGCATAGATTTAAATTGATTGCACTATGATTAGAAAATGTGAATTTAATGCTATTGCCTGATATGATTGATTGTTGAATTAATGATTCAATTCAACAAATATGTGTATATGTGAATAAGTATATGGGATTGATATGTATATGATAAGTTGATAAGTGATTAAAAGATGATTGGCATTTGCCATGAAATCTAGATAGTGGATTCTATATGGATCAAAGTGGTAATTAATTGTGCTGGAATTTTAATTGTAAGAAGTATGGTTAATTATATTTTTGCTTGGTTCATTGAACCTAGCCAATATGTGTCTTGATTCATTGTGAATGGTTTTTAATTGAGGGACTTAAAAATGAATTTGGCATTTCATTTGGATTTGAAGACAATAAAAATCACATTTTTGTTCATCTTCTTCTTCTTTCTTCAAAAATCAATAACATTTTCTCTCAACTTTCTCTCTCAAAATTTCTTCTCATCTTCTTCATTTCTTCATCGATTTTGTGAGATCAACCATCAAGAAGGAAGAACTAAAGGTAAGGATCTTAAATCTAATGTTTCTTTTTCATTTCTATGGTGATTTGAATTTCTTCTTCTCATTTCTTGATGATTGAATCAAATGGGTCTTTAAGAAAATGAGTTGTGTTTGATTAAGTGCATATATATGATGATATAGAGATCATGATTTGGGTTTGTGGAAGTGTAAGGAATTAGATTTTCAAAATGGGTTTTGATTTACTTGAATGAAATGGGTTTCTAAATCTTCCATTTAGAGAAAATGAACATGGATTTGATAAAAAGATGAGTTTTCAAAGATTTACTTGTTTGATTAAAGTTTTAAGAAATTAAATGAGTTTATCTTTGCATATAGTTCATTGTGAGATGATGATTTGATTTTTGGTATGCATTTGAG
>CATKHJ010216185.1:0-34795 GCA_949750685.1 Vernicia montana | reverse complement strand
GATTAAGCTTGAAACTCTAGCCTTTATATAGGCAAATAACCAACAACTCCAACCAAAATTTTCTTAATTTTGGCCACCCACCTTACCTAATTTTGACAAATTAATGGTGAGTGGTTAAGCTAACTTTGACAAACCAAATTTTTTCATTTTGGCCACCTACTTGTGAGCTAATTTTGACAATAATTAGGTGGGTAGTTGAGCTAATTTTGACAATATATATATATATATATATATATATATATATATATATATATATATATATATATATATATATATTTTGCCAGAGACAAGCCTTTTTCTTCAAATAATTGAGAAGTTGCATTCACATGCTTCCATAATCCATAGCATGTGCAATGTATTTTGATAGCATGATGAGTTAATATAAACAATTAGTAAAAGGAAAAAAGAGGAAGAAGCCAAAATATGAAGCAGAAGTCGAGAACTGGATCCACACCAAAATGCCAAATGACCGAACCCTCTCATCATCATCAATACACACTGAATTAATAGTCACCTGATGCCAATTAATGTTATCCTTAAATACCATTGTTCAACAACAAATTTATGCAGTCATACCCTTTTAATAGTTTGTTTGGTCCCTCATAAAGTTTGAAATCTTTGGCAAAAAAAAAAAAAAAAGTTTGAAATTATTATTTTTTTAATATTTTAGATATTATGAAAAACAGATAATTTTAAAATATTATTTAGTTGTTTTAATGATTTTAAAATTAGTACATGTAAAACTCATATTAAAAATAAATATACTTTATGACCTATAATTAATATTTTAAACACAATATTTTTCTTAATATTTAAAAAAAAATAATACCAAACTAATCTTAAGACTACCATTAATTAAACTTAATATTCTAGCCATAAAAAATAAGTTCAATTCTTCATCAAGAATTTCATATGTACCAAAAAAACAAAAAAAAAACAAAAAGAGTAATTTTATGAGATATATGAATTGATTTGACAAATGATTTATTACTAAGAAAATCTTATATTAAAAATGATTAGTACTATATCATTAAAAATTATTTTTTTTATAAAATTTGACATATTCTTATTATAAATAAAAAAAAAACTGTAAAATAGTGTGTAAATTAAAATATATCTCAAATAAGTTTAAAACTGTTTTTTTTTATTATATTTAAAATAATTTTTTTTTCAAAAAAAAAAAATTCAACTCAATAATCCAAAAATTAGATTCCTTGAAGAGCTTGATCACGTTATACCCATGACTGCAAGTTCAGAAAGGTGCATGACAAAGGTTTGGATTTAACCTAAACTGAAAGAAAAAAGGAAAGGGAAGAAGACCTTTTTCTTGAACTTTAATCCATGTTCACAGTCACTACTCTCAAGTCACTAAACCTAAGTGAACTACAAAGGGGGATTTGGAATGGAATTATTCTAATTTGGAATAACTTTCTGGATTGAGTCACTGTTTCCCAGGTTAGATCTTATCTTCCCCCACAAACAAACAAAGTTTTGGGTTAAACCTAAATTGAGTTATTATTTATTTATTTTGAACTTCAGAGCCATTTATACTGTTAAAGTCTTAAAAGATATGCATTTCAAATTTATTTGAAATAGCCGATAATTTCAGTAATTGATAGGACATTTGAACTAAGTGTATATGTGCACAAAAGTAAATTTTCTTAAGCTAAAATTCCCTAAACACCCTTCCCTTGTTTGTTTTTGTTATTATAAATGGTATATAGTTTTATTTTAATATATTTAACATCAATTGATATTTAAATTTTAAAATTTTCAATTTTGAATACGATTTTAGTATTATTAATAATCCAAAATATATAGCATACTATTTTATTAGTGAACCTAAAATGTAGGAGTGTCAAAGCGTGTTGGTGGGTCGTATTCGTATTGGATTGATTTATTCATGTGACACGATTAGGGTCAATACGAACACGATCCATTTATTAATCGTGTCACCCTAACACAATATAAAAATTAAACGGGTTACACGAACATGACACGTGTAACCCGTTTATTTAATTGGGTCATATATGAGTCGTGAACTCGACTCAATTCATTTAACCTGTATGACATTTATAACTTGAAAAATGTAATATATTTATTATAGAAATTAACTATAATATTATCTATAAATCAAATCATTATTAAAATTGTAAATTCATTAAAAATTTCATATTTCATATGTTTTTCAAACATTCAAGTAAACACTATCAAACAAACTTAAATAGAATTTTGTTTATCTTTAATTTTTTTCTCATTTTATTTTTTTATTCATTTTGTTTGTCTCTTCCAATGCAATATAAATGACTATTTTAACCCTTAATATTACTAAAAAAATATACGGATTATAAATGGGTTGTGTCAACTCGACCCAACCCAACACGACACGTGAAATAAAATGGATTGTAACGGGTTAGAGGATCAACCTGTTACACAACTCATTTAAACAGTATCATAAACGGGTCAATCCGTTTACTGATACGGACCTACTAAATCTCAACCCTAACACAAAAAAATTTCGTGTTTTGCGAATTGAATTAGTGTGTCATGACCCTTTTTGACACCTCTACTAAAATGAATACCTTCTTTCATCGTTAGTTTCAAGGGTGAACTCAATGGGCTGGTCTGAACTAAAATTTTATATGTATTATAAAAAAAAAAATTTATATGAAATCTAAAAGTTATTGAAATTTAGCCCACTATTTTATATAAAATCTAAAATTACTTAAGTTGAATCTAACTCTACTTAAATTGTGGGTCCACCCTTGGTTAGCTTGAATATTTAGCCACTCAAACAAAATAAAAAAAAAAAAAATTTTCTTTTATAGTTTGTATTTTCTAATAAATTTCAATTTGTTTTCACAAATATTGAATTGTTTCTATTATTATTATTATGTCATTTAATTGTTTGTTTATTTTATAAAACATATTTTGATGTTTTTAATTATAATTGTAATTACTTATATACTATGAATACTTTTATATTATATCTTTTTTTTGTTTTAGCATTTGGGAATGAGGAATTAATCTTAGATCTTATACTTAGAAAAAAATATACTTATCGTTAAGCTATATATCGATGTGCACCTTTATATTATATCTTATATACATATAAGATTTACAATAATATAAAAAAAGTAATATATAATTAATAATGTTTAATAATTTTTGGAACAAATGAATTTTACAAATTTTTTGTGAAATTCATTTCAAATTCCATATTTAAAAAAAAAAATTGTGTTTGGAACATTAAAAAAACTGTTCATTTTAATTATATGAATTCAATTCAATAAAATTGAATATAACTAAATCAAATTTTATTAAAATAAGTGAAATTTTCAAATAAATTTCACAAAACTAACAAAATAACTATTATGAGCAAAAATATCTTTTTTTTTTTTTTTTTTAATGTTCTTTCTCTCTCTCCCTCTTATCTCTCTTTACTATAATTTCTTTCTCTCCCTCCTCTTCGTACTCTCTCTCTCTCTCTAACATTTTTCTTTTTTTGCCAACTAATTTTTATTGTATTTTACAATAAAATATATTTATTTTTAGTTTTTTTTTTTAATTATATTTATTATATTAATAGTGTTTTAGAAAATAAGAATAAAAATAACTCATTTATAAATTTATTCCAAACATAAAAATATGAAATTTAATTAAATTTTAAATTTTAAATTGTGTCCTAAAATTTATTTATACTTGAAATTTATTTATAAATAAATTCTACATTTACGATTGATTTGTTCCGAATGGACCATAAAATATTAATTCAAACCTTCATTTAATCCTCACATATCTTTCTTTCTTTATTTTCCTTCTTTTTCCCCTCCATTTCCCAATCCTTTCTTCAAAATAACAAAGACAATAGAATCTAGACATCCACCTAATTGTTGTTATGATTATGAGTTATGACTTGATGCCAAGATCTCTGCACCACCATTAGGATTGAGCACAGTTCGGGAGAATTTGGAAATTTGAAAATCTCAAGAACCGAACCGAACTTCGGAGATTTTTAAAATAAAATCTCCGAAACCGAACCGTAAGGAAAAATCTCCGTACCAAACCGTTTCGATTTTTCGGGACGGTTCGGGACGGAGATTCGGGTCTAATGGGACGGTTCGGTACGGAACGGGACAAAACGAAAATTTAAAAATTTTTTATTTTTAAATAATTAAAATTTAAATTTTACTTATACATTATTCAATTTCATTAAATGTGTTATTAATTCAATATCAAAGTGTATATATATATATATATATATATATATATATATATATATATATATATATATATTTTTTTTTTTTTTGCAACTACTAATTTGAAAATGAAATTTTATAATTAATAAAAATTAAATTTTACTTATACATTATTGAATTTCTTTAAATGTGTTGCTAATTTAATATCAATGTGTGTGTGTATATATATATATATAAACACACATTTTGATATTGAATTAACAACACATTTAAGGAAATTCAATGTGTATATATATATATATATATATATATATATATATATATATATATATAAACCCTTTAAATCGATTCTAGTTTCGGTTCTTCGGTTCGGAATGGTTCGGTACGGTTCTCGGTATAGATAACTACTAATCTCCAGAACCGTAAAAAAAAAAAAAAATCGGGACGGTTCGGTTCGGAGAAAGTCAAACGGTCAACAGATATTTTTTTGTTCTGAATATTATCGATTCAGATTTTCAGTATGGTTCGATATCTCCGAGTCTCGTACTCAGTCCTAACCACCACCATACCATACGTTCCCTTTTGCCATTGCTAAAAGCATAAATTTCCAACTTCTACAAGTTACAAAATTAAAGGCTATACCAAAACCAAATTAAATATCATTTTGCAACATATTAATTCACTCACTCTTAAAAACGGGTTACAAAATCAACTAATTAAATAAAACATTAAATACGTTTTAAGTGTAACTTAAATATTAATTACATAATTAATTTTTAAAAAAATTAAAGATAGCTAACTAAAATTTCAATTAATTATACTAATTAGTATTATAAATAGAAAAATCTAAAATCAAAACTCCTTTTTTTTATTTACTCTTCTTAACATTGAAGATATAGAATCAAAATTGAGGATATAGAATAAAAATATTATTATTTTAATTAATATAAATAGGATGAGAATTAAAGGGGGGAAAATGACAGCTTAAAACCAATAAAACTTCCAAAATATATATATAAAAAAAAGTTTCCCTTAATTAGGAATGACAATGAGGCGGGGCGTGACGGGGACGGAGATGGAGATCCCCATTTATTTTTTTATAATTTTATTAATGTTAAAACTTTATAATTTATATATTTTGATAAAAATATTATATATATTTAAGTTAATTTTTATATATATTATTAATTAATATTTAAATAATAATAATAAAATTAAATACTCAATAATATAATTTTAAAGAAAACTAATAATTTATATATATATATATATATATATATATATATATATATATATATATATAATTATAATAAAAAATACATATATATTAATTTTATAAAATTGAGGCGGAAAAACTCAATCTCATTTTCGTCCCATTACTATAGACATGATGAAAATTTACCGTCAAATTCAGGATGAAGACAAATTTTTCATCAAGATAAATCGAGTTTTGCCATCTTTACCCTTAATTATTAAATATTGATGGGTACTTTAGGAAACAAACTGTTTTTCATCATCAACGAAGAGACGATAGAATGATAAGAAACAACTCAAAAAATAAAGTTTACCAAAAATTACAGTTCCCTTAACCCCAAAAAAAAAGAAAAAAAAGAACAAAACACATATCTTCAGAGAATCTCTGCACAGGCAAATAATAACCTCTCCATCACTCTCTTTTCCCCTCTCTTTCTCTCTTCCCGCAAAACCCACCACCAATATTTCTCCGCCACCGCCTCTACCACCACAACCACCGGTCCACCACCAAGATGGAGATCCAAGAAAAGCTGATAAAATTCAAGTACCATCTTATTTTTACTCTCATTTTCTGTCTCATAATCAGCTTTATAATCTTTCTAGCACCAAGATTTGTCACAATCTTGGCCTACTTTTGGCCTCTGTTTCTCTCCACAGCTATGTTTCTTGGTGCTGTGGTCTTCTTTGGGAAAACTTCTTTATCGGGAACTGAATCGTCCAGTGACAAAGCTGGTGAAGTTCTCTTGGACTACGTCGCTGGACAACCTGATCAAGTGGTAGAAAATTTTAAGTCTCATGAGTAGTAATTAATTAACTACTTAATTATCACTTGTAATCTTTTTTTTTTCTTTCTTTCTTTCTTTCTTTCTTTTTAACTTTGTGTTTTTCTTTTATTTTCTTGGAAAATTCTTCCCTTTGATTTTTAGTTTACAGAATGTGAACTGTAAATTATGGGAAGAATGTCTTTTTTCTTTTCTTTTTTTGTTTTGTTCAGTGTTTTATTAGTTATTATTGATAATGAAACTGATCTCTATCTTCTCTCTTTTAATTTTATTTATTATTTCTCTAGTTATTTTTTGGATTATTGATGATAATGATGGGTGCCTTTCTTATTTAATGTGCGCCTGGTGTGCATTGCGCACCACAGATATTTCAATTATGTGATTAATGATTGGATCACGACTTGTTTGTGGGGCACTTTGTATTACTGATTTAAGATAATTAATTAGCCTTAGCCTGATAATGTGAAAATTAATAAACAACTGTAATTTTCTTTGCTGTTAATCTGTAATTTTGATTCTTATTAGTATGATTAATTCTTGGTTTTTTTTTTTTTTACCCCTTTTTCCTTACTCTAATTTTACTATTCTAGTAACTATTTATCTTATGAGGGGTCAATCAGTTAAGATTTTTTCCTTAAAATCAATGAAGTGAGATTATTTCAACATTTAAAAATTTGAAGGGAAAGGTAAATGTGAAAATATTTAAAATTTAGGTTGATATTTTTTTTTTAACTTAAAAAAATCCACCAAAATTTAATTCTTATTGATAATAATTTTTTAATTAATATTTTAAAAATAAAGAAATAATTATGAAAAAGCCTTATCTGTAGATCAAATTATTTATTTTAATTCCTTTTTTATATTGAGAAAGGAGATTATAATTGGCCAGACTCATAACCAAAATAGGTCAGGTGGATTCTTTTTTATAATATTAAGATTAACAAAGACTATTCTATATAGTCTTATTTTCAAAATGGGATAATTTTATTTTTTTATTATAAAATTATTTGTATGCAAGTAATTAATTATTACTTAATAAGATTGGACAACTCAACAGGAGGAGATAGTCACCTAATAATAGAAACCTTCGTTATTATTTACCTTGCAGTTTTATCTATAATCATATATACATCAATTTAATAAAATAAAAACACATGAAGTAAAAAATAAATAAAACAGTTATATTAATTAAAATATTTTATTACTCATTAGTTTAATATATGAGATAAACATATATATTTACAGCTCATTTGGTACACGGTATTACTTAATTAAGCCGTAATATTAGTAAATAATATTATATTTGGTACGTATGTGAAAAATAATAAAACAGAAAATTTAATAAGGTTTCAAGATGTGTATCTTCCTACCACTTTCCTAAATATTTATTTGCTCTCTAAATTGTAATGAGTACAACAAACCCTTCAGGATACAATGAAACTACTGATAGCACGTTGCAATAGGTGATATCAGTACTGGCAGATATACGTGAAATTCAGTACTGAATAATAAATAGGATTTTGGTTCTGCAGAAAACCTAACTCAATGATCTGTAAATATAAAAACTTAAGAGATAGAGATATAATACAATCTGTTAGGTCAATAGATGTGATAGAATTAAATTAGAAAATATTTATCAAATATTTATCTAATCTAATCAGATAATAATTAAATTTAAATTATATCAAATAAATTATCATAAGTAAAAATAAAATAAAAAATAAATCAATTTTACTGCACTGCACGTATAAAAGCGTCTAAAATGCGTCAAGTGCGCTTATAAAAGGCCTTAAAATGCGCTATATGGATCGCACGCGCGTATGCAATGCATAGTAGCATAACTCTTATTAGGCCATTTGACACTATAATAAGTAAAAGACAATATAAAACCTTTTAAAAGTCCATCTAAAAATAATATGGGATAAGTGACATTTAGAAAAATGTTCAATATAATTCAAGTTGAGTTTAATAATCTTAAAGGTTTTGCTAATTCATGTGACTAGTGTTATCTAAAATATAATCTTTCATGTTTTTAGCAATTCCTATCCAGTGGGATTATTAATTCAATTATTTACTAATTTTAAAAATTATAAATCCGTAAATCAAATATGTTGTTAGTGTATATAAGAATTTTCCATTATTTATAAGCTAGTGATGGTTTGATATTTTCTTAAGAGTTAAGATTGTCATTGTCATAACACGTGTTCTCTAGGGAGAATTCAAATAATTTCCATGATCTAGAAATTAGGAATGACAATTTAGTTTGTTCCGTCGAATATCCGTCTCGTTCCATTCTTAATACTCAATGTGAGATAAGTGACATTTTGAAAAATGTCTAATATGATTTAAGTTGAGTTTAATAATTTTAAAGACTTAGCTAATTAATGTGATTAGTGTTATCTAAAATATAATCTCCCATGTTTTTAGTAATTGCTATCCAGTGGGATTATTAATCCCATTATTTACTAATTTTAAAAATTATGAATCCGTAAATCAAATATGTTGTTAGTGTATGTTAGAATTTTCCATTATTTATAAGCTAGTGATGGTTTGATATTTTCTTAAAAGTTAAGATTGTCATTGTCATAACATGTGCTATCCACTGAGAACTCAAATAATTTTCATGATGTAGAAATTAAGAATTACAATTTAGTTTGTTCTGTCGAGTATCCGTCTCGTTTCATTTTTAATACTCACCTTTTATTAAATAAAATTGGTGGGTTTAAAATTTAAAATTCGAATTGAATTCGGGGCGAGGAGGGTAATATTATAACTCGCCTGATTATATATACAATATGTGTATATTTAAATTTTCAAATATATATATATATATATATATTAAATTTCCATTATTTAAATTCTCAATTTCTGTTTGTAATGCCATTAAAATGTTCTAACGGATAGTCCAAACTTTTTCAAGAGCCCAAAAATTCTTTACCAGTCATAAATTCACTCGCAACTCTCAAGTTCTAAAATCCTTGCACCGCCCATAATATAATATTATTAATTTAAAGATTTTGATTAGAAAATTAGTAAGTATTTTACATTTAAATTTACAAAAAAAATGTATAAATAAATACGAGGTATTTTACATAGGGCAACTGTACGTGATATAATTTGTATTATTACATTCATTTAACACATGCTGGATCTCAGCTCAGGTTAAAATTATTTTATTCATTAAATAAGCAATTAAAAGGGCATATATTTTTCAAATCTCAGAGTTTATATTTTATTTATCCTATTCCAATGTTAATAGTATACATTCCTCTTATGATCTTATTTATCTCAGCTTTGATTTTAATGTAAGTGTACAAGTGATGAACGATTAAGCGAATCAAATTATATATCAAATTAATTTTGAAAAAAAAATGAGATAAATTTAAGTAAATTTTATGAGTTGTTGACTGAGTTAGATCGAGTTATATTTTAAATTGATTTTTTTAAAATAACTTTGAATTTTTTAAAAATTATATTTTTCATTAATTTATTTTGAAATAAAACGATCATATTTTAAGTCAAATTATATTTAAATTGAATCAATAAATTGTATAAATAACTCTCGATGAGTTTAATCATTTCAAATATAATATAAATTCGAATAAATTAATTAACAATCAAATTTATATCAATGGGTTCAATTTATTCCCATCCTACTCTTTTTATAATATTCAATAGAGTGAAAACTAAAATTACAATTAAAAAAAAAAAAAAAAAAACTCCATTCCATTGCCATTCTTAATCTTTAATCCACAAGTGTTGAGCAAATTGGCATATCAAACAGAAACTTGAGGTTTATAAAAAAAATTAAGAAATACTAATAATAATATTAATTGTTGAGTAGGCATTTGGGTAGGAGTTAGGGGCAAAGAACTTATTTTAAGGGTCAAGATCTAGAAAGTCGAGACACATGTACGGTGATTCTATGTGTCAACATTATGTCCAGTAATAGTCCACAAGTTTATTGAAGTTTATTCACGTGGTAAAGTGGTGGGTCTCATCGGGCGTCACACTTGCGCACAATTAATTTGTTTTGTTTTCGGATTCTGCCCAAATTGTTTCTGCCCAGATTGTTTCTACTTTCTACCCAAAAAAAAAAAAAAAGGTGGTGGGTCTCACACGATATTCTTAAAATTTAATCAGAGACGTTGAATTGGTTTCTTGGTTGGGCTCCACACAGTGTCTATAACTTTATAGTCAGTAGACGATAATGATTGTGCTTGTTAGTTACGGTCAATAGTGTCTCCAATAAGTTCTTGCTTTTTGAATATTTGCTTTTATGGGCTTATAATCTTCTTATATTACATGGACATCATTTTTCAAAATTTTTGTCCCCAGGATTCAACTGGATTTTTTTTTTTTTTGAATATTTGAAATTTGAATTCTAATCTGCTTTGCTCATTTAAATTTTATTTTTTTCTCCTTGTAACTTTTAATTAAGAAATAAATAATAAAAATAACATATGTTTTCAATAATATATATTACGACTTTTTCTGATAGTTTACAATATTAGGACATTTTATATGAGTACAATTAGTGGTTGCACTTAAATTAATCATGTAATTAATCTTCAATTAATGTAATTAATATTAGGACTTTTTTTTTTTTTTTTTTGAAGAGGTCTATTGGCCATTGTTATATAAATTAATTTTTATCTTTATATATAGACAAAGTAACAAAACATAATAAAAAAAACAAAACAAAACATAATATGATGCTAGAATAACAAAGAAAATCACAATTATTATAATTTGGTTGATAGTTGAATGGCAATAAAAAAAAAATTTATAGCTAGCGTGTACATAAATGACAAGGTAATATCATAATTCAATTTTGCGTATTATATTATTTTAATTTAATTTGGTTTGTTTATAAATTAAATCTTAGTAGCTTAAAGTAGGAGTAAATATGCTTACTTGTTAAGCTAAATTTTAAGATTATTTTGTATCTAAAACTAATATCTTATACTAGTAGTAAGACGAGACTATTTTAGAAGTGGACGTCATAATTTAAATCTCAAATATAAAATTAATGTTAAAAAAAAATTATTTTTATCTATATAATAACTAAGGCTCTGTTTGTTTTGCAGAAAATATTTTTTGTATTTTTTAACGTTTGGAATGTTTTAGAAAATTAGTCAACGAAAAATATTTTCCTGGTCAATGGAAAACTAAGAACCTGTTTAGTTAGGAAAAATTATTCCAGTTTTTTAGAAAAATTTTCAAATAAAAATAGAAAATATGATTTTGTATTTACTTTGACCGTTTTACAAATTTTTCATCAGAAAATTATTTTCAATGTTTTCATTATTTTAAAAGAAAATTAAAAAACAAGTAACATATTTTCTAAAATTTTATCCATTAATTTTTCTAAGTAAAAATATCACCATCTCCACCACCACCACTACCTTCACCTTCACCACCACCATCACCATCACCACCATTATCATTGTTGTTAAATGAATAAATTATCCATGTTTTGAATTAAAAATAATTTTTAAATAATAACAAATAAACATGTTTTCCACTTATTTTTCAGTTTTATTTGAAAATGAAACTTTTCATTTTAAATGAAAACTTCAAAATGGAAACATATATATATATATTTTTTTTTGTAACTAAACAGACCTTAAGTATTTTTTAAGAAAAATGACTCTCTTTTTAAAACGAGAAGTCATTTTTTAGATTTTTACAAACTCATTATAATAAAAGAAAAATATGTAAATATAAATTTATTAATCTTTCGATCACCGATAGTCAATATCGGCGACTATTGATGACCACCGCCAACCACTAATAATCACAGCCTGTCGCTGGCAACCATCAAATTTATCATTTTTATGTATTTTTTTTTCTCATACTTAACAATAAAATTTTAAAAATATGAAATTATTATAAGTTTAAATATGTTATAGTCTTATAAATTGAAATTTTTAATATTTTTTAAATAATTTTTAATATTGTAACTAAATAACAAAAAATTAGTTATTGGAAAAATACTTTTTAAAAATAAGTTATTTTTCGTGAAACAAATTGAGTCTAAAAGATTTACATCAAGTTTGGTTGAACAATCCAAATTCACTTATCGATATTTAGCATAAATACAATATTTGGTTTCTTCCCCTTTTCTCTGCCAAGCTCCTTGCGCCGTTTAGGGTAACCACCGGTGGCTTAGGCCACCAGCCAGGAAATCCCTTATTTTTTCTTCACTTTTAATAGTGTTTTATTTTCTATTTCTAGTTATTTGCTCCGTTTTCTCTCTAGGATTGCAACGTTTTATAGCTTGGATGGATCGGGTTTAAAGTCTTGTTTTTGGGGCTTCTACTGTAGCGGCTCTGTCGCGTCGATCTCCGACGGCTCTGTCTAGTTCTTTCGCTGGATCACTGTCATCTTTGCTGAGCTTGGGTGCGGTGACAGCTGGAAGGAAGAATGGTTGGCTAGTTTGGTTCAAGGAATTCGCAATTAGCGCTTATACTCTACGTTTTTTATTGTTGAATCGAGTCCCTTGACCCTTGACAGAGACCCTAAACCTTTGCAGTGCTAGCAGTTCTGGTTGAGGGTTTGTGGGCTCTGTCAAGAGACCCTTGTCTCAAGGTTGTTTATGTAGGGAAGAGCTCTCTTCAAAGCTTGTTAGTGCTTTCTTATCGGGGATGGTTCAGACACAATTTTCCTTATGGAGGCGGTTATCTTTCATTTCTGGCTGATAGCGGTGGTTATGGTTTCTGTGCTGGTGGAGGGTTCTGGAAGAAGGCAAGGTCACCAGGAGCAATTGTGTAATTTCTTTACAGCTAGGGCTGTGTTTATTTTGGGCTTTAAGCCTATTATTTCAAACCCAAATATGAGTAATTGTTGTTGAACTTTAGGTCTAGTTAAATGTATAATTGTTTTTACTGGGCCTCCCCATTTACTCTACTAAATTTACTAATTTTGGCTTTATGCCTTTATTAATAGAGAAAATTACACAAAATACCCCTTTTTTTTTTTTTTTTAAATATCCTTTTATTTTTTCAAGTTTTCAAATATACTCATTTTTTTTATACTTATAATATATTTGTGATATATTTTTGATATACATTTGATATATTTTTGATATATTTATGATATACCTTTAAAAATGGGGTATTTTTGAAATAGAAAATTTAATAAGTGTATTTTTTTATAAAAAAAAGACATATATAAAAATATTTTATTTTATAAGGTATTTGTGTACAAATCCTTTATTAATATTAGCCAACTATCTTCTTTGAAAAAAAAAAAAAAAAAACACTTATCGCTCAGTAACCTATAAATTGTCCTACTTGCAATCGTACATGTAAATTAATTAAACTTTGTCTTAATATTATAGATCCAAGTTCACATGCACAAAAAGGACTCTTTTTTTTTTTTTTTTTTTTTGATCTTGAGCACAAAAAGGACTTCAAATGGCTAAATAAGGAATTTACTGAATTGGATTGGTCACTGCCCATATTGGTTGTTGGACTTTGTTTCCGGTACAGGTCCAGGTCCATGAGTTGTAGTATTTATAAGTTATATTTAACATTTACAGTGATATTTGCCATGTATATAATATATATATATATATATATATATATATATATATATATTTTAAAAAATTAAAGACTTCAGTAATTCTATAACAGCCAACCATTTTAATGCCTTGCTTAGTTAGAAGATTTTTTTTTTAATATTAGTAACGTCCAATAGATCAAAATAATATTATAAACTACATAACAAGGGTAGCCATTATCTTTAACATTTCTTACTAAATTAATGATAATTTTTTATGATTTACAAGACTCAAACATTAGACTTCTCACTTCCAACACCTTTAAAAAAAATAAAAAAATTAATTAGATTATATCTAATTAGTTAGAAAATCATGCAACTCGGCTCAACATTTTGAATAATTTAAGCATGTTATTATAAATATATTAACTTTCTTTTTCGATATGGGATTTACAATTTCATATGACTTTTTATGCCATCACCACAAACAACATCAAATGATGAATTAGTCGGAGAATTTTTCAAATTCAAAAATTAGCTATTAAGATTGAGAATTTTATTTTTATATTAATCATTTAATATGTTTGTAAACTCACTTGATACTTGCAAATTTATAATATGAACTGAATTAAGAGAAAATTTAAAGTCTAAAAGATACCTCATATCAGGTGAAAGAATTGAAAGTCCGAAAGAATTGAAAGTCCGAGGGAAACCTATATCGAAAAAAAAAAAATTTAAAACCCGAGAATAAAGCCATATCGAGCCAAGAAAGAATTGAATCCAGTCCGATTTATGTTATAATGGGATGTTGTAAAAATCGATTAAACTTTGATATCATATTGAGTTTTTTAATATAAATTTGAGAGAACCAACTTTAAAAGTTAATTATTAAGATTGGAGAGTCCATTTCTATATTATTCACTTAATATACTTGTATTTAATCAATGTAAAACTTTTTTTCATATTATATTATTAACAGTTGAACTCGAGTCATCCAAAGCCTGTAAAATAAAAAAAGTTATGATAAAATTCAAGGTGAATTTAATAATATATTTATAAATATATTTGATATTATCAAGATTTTTAAGTAAATGATATTTTTTTATATAATATTTGTATAAAAAATTGTATATTCATATATAGGTTCATATTCTCAAAATAGTATAAATCAATAAATATATAATACAAAGTATAGTTTAATAGACATAATATAATAATTTATTTATATATTTATATAAATAAATTAAATTAATATAAATAAATGAGAGGTAGAAAGTTCAAATTCTAATTGGAACTCAATTAAAAAAAATATATAAATTAATCAAATACAAATTTTTATTAATAAAATATTTTAAAAAATTCAAGCCGGCTAGGCCTAAATGTAGGCCTCTGTACTTTATTCTTAAGTCCGAGTTTCATACCTAATACCCTGAGCAAAAATGGTTGTATGTAATATGTGTTAAAGGAAACAAAATCAGATCAAAGAGGCCATCCCATTGATCAAGCAAATCAAAGCTAATGAACCCATTAATCAAGCAAATCAAGCTAATGAAGGAAACCAAAAAATTAGTCAATTATGTACTCCTTAAGTTTAGACTGTCAATTCATTCTTTCCTTGTAAATTCCTATAATTATGTATGTAAAATGTGTATATAAATTCTGAAAAACTGATTGAAAAATTGCTGAGCCTTCAGTCACTCTTTGTGTGTCTAGACTGATTCTCATGGTATCAGGGCTAACACCCGTAAACCCTTCCAGCCACTCCAATACGTCTTCATCTCCTTCTTTGCTTCCTAAAGAAGAACCTGAACTCAATATCCAATCCTTTCATCAGTGTTCAAGTTTTGGTATCCATCAAACTCAACACAACTAATTTTCTGATGTGGCGATCACAAATTGCCTTATTAATTCAAAGTCTCGGTGTTTATCATCACCTTGTTGTGAATGAAAAACCAGTAGAAGAAATCGAGAATGAAGGAAACAAAGTGAAAAATACTCACCTCCAGTCTCCAGACTTGGAAAACTAGGGATATATGGACTTCTCACTTCATGGTTGTTAGGAACTATGAATGATGATGCTTTAATAGGAACTATGAATGATGATGCTTTAAGTTTGGTCATGAGTGAAGCAAGGACAGCTTTTGCTGTATGGACTGCTTTTGAGCAACATCTACTCCCTATTAACCTGAAAGTCCCTTGATGGGGATTAAGAAAGGTTCTCGTTCTATTGATGAATACCTCGAGGAGTTTTAAGAACATTTGTGACAACCTTGCTGCAATTCAGAAACCTGTTTCTGATATAGACAAAGTCCTTCAATTTGCAATTGGTCTTGGAAATCAGTACATGGATTTTCGAACTGAGTGCTTAGCAAACCACCATTGCCATCCTTCCAATAATTTATTCTTGCTCTCCAGGGGCACGAACAAACCTTGCAATCAAATTGAGAAGAGGGGGTAAATAGCCTATTTGGTGCCATAATTATGGCTAATGTATCCATTTGGTACCACAACTTCCATTTGTATCATTTTTGTACCATAACTTTTAATTTACCTTTCAGAACATGGTATTCCTTATAATTCTGGCTTATTTCTTATGATTTGGCAGCCGAATTGCCACTTCACCCACTAGCTCACCTTTTCTATTCTAGTCATCATATGTAAAATCCCTAAACTAAAAATATCTACCCAAAAATTTTAATCCTAATAGAATTTTACCCCTCTCTCTCTCTCTCTCTCTCTCTCTCTTTGTTTTAGATTCTATTACTTTCTTGATCAAGTGATGGAAGAAGAAATAGGTGAAGAAAGAAGTATTGTTATGAATGCGGATGAATAAGCCATTGGAGGGGAGCTGCTCGATTGTCTCTGTGGAAGGCCTACTAAATTGTTTGTTTCACGAACAACTACGAATCCTGATCGAAAATTCTGAGGATGCTCACATCATGTAAGTAGTCCTTTTCGTTTAACGATCAAAATAACACTTAACAAAAGGGAATAATAATCTAAAATAATCAATTTTTAACTTACAGTATATCGATGGTGGTTCACCATCATTCCTTCTTCGTTATTCAAGCGACATTGTAGATAGTGATTAAAAATCTATTGTGGTTAGATGAAAAAGGGGAAAGAAAGATAATGTGTTATTGAAGCAGAGTCTCATGCATTTAAGAGACTAGAGGAGAGATGACAAAAAATAAATTGATTTAGGTCTGGTAAAAAGGGGGGAAAATTAGGTTAGACAAAAAAGAGAGGGAATAAATTAGGTCAATGATGACTAGGACAGAAAAAGTGAGCTGACAGGTGAGTTGTCGTGTGAAGTGGCAATCCAATTGCCAAAATTATAAGAAAATAGCCTGAATTATAAAAGGTACTATAGTCTGAAATCAAGAGCTGTGGTATCAAAATGATACAAATGGAAGTTGTGGTACCAAATGGATACATTAACCATAATTATGGTACCAAATAGGCTATTTTTCCCGAGAAGAGGAGAAGAAATATATAGAACACGCCCAAGCCTTTTTCAGTCAACGAGGAGGCCGTGGACGTGGTGGAAGAGGAGGTGGCCGGTTCAGTTCTCGTGGCAGAGGATTCATACCAGCTGGTCGCTACAACGGAGGACAAAGTACAGCTACTAAACCAAATCAAATTAACAACAGTTCAGGCCACTCACAAAAGCAAGGAGAAAATAATCAGGAGCAATCGCAACAACAAAACAACAGCATCAATAGGCCACCTTGTCAAATTTGTGGTAAAACTAATCATCTTGCTCTTGATTGTTGGTACATGTTTGATTACTTATATCAATCTGAAGATCTTCCTCAAGCACTTGTTGCTCTTAACTTGAACAATGAAAATGATTCATCCTTCTATGCTGACTCAGGTGCTACCATATTGTTTTGTTTATGTTTTGATTTTTCTTTGTTTTGTTAAATTTTTATTTTTATAGTTTGTTTTAGGTTTTCTTAACTTGTCTTTTTTTTTTCGTGGTATCAACACTATATTCATACACTATATTATTTTTTAACGATTACTCATACACTATATTATTTATTAACGATTTGTGCACTTGTAAATTTACGTCAACATACCACTCACATGACGAATGATGCAGGTATATTGTCCTATGTAGAAAACTATAATGGAATTGATATGATACATGTTGGGGATGGAAAAAGGTTTGCCTATCTCACATATAGGAGATGCTCATGTTTCTACTAAAGAGGGAAATATTAAACTAAATGATGTTCTTGTGGTACCAGAATTGAAAAAGAATCTACTTTCTGTTGGCAAATTTACAACTGATAACTCATGTACTTTTGAGTTCACCTCTTGGGTCTCTTTCATGGGCGGAACATCAAGTATATGTATCTTTATCAATTAACCAATTTCTAAACGCTGGAGTGGATTCAAAAGAAATCCCACTTCCTCATGAATTTATCTTGAATCGGGATCAAGGGAAGAGATAAATGGAAGCTAAGCAGATCGCTTACAGGCCTTTCTCCACAGGAGCATCATCAATCTGAGGGAGGCACCATCTGCACCCATAAGGGTCGACTCGGACCCAATCTGTTTGTAAAATAAATACATATATATGCAGAGAATAAATAAAATAAAAGAGGTAGTTAGGTGGCTGCCATATGGCAGTCACATGTTGGCATGGAGCTACGCCATATGTTGGCATAGAAGAGTGACAAACACTTGGCTTGGTTGCCAAGTGTCCAAGCCAAGTGTTGGACAATTATCAAGCTTATATATATGCATTTAAGATAGTGAATTACGCGGAGAGAGACATTTTTCACTCTCATTTACAAAGCATCATTTTGATGAAGAGTTACAGACGCATGCGTAGTGAGAGAGCAACTTAGTATTGCTTCATATTTCCTTTTGGGCACGGTATTTAGGTGGTGGTAGATAGTTTTAATCCGACTGTGATTAAAATTGGATCAAAGGCGAGTGATACAATTAAAGTTAACAAGGAGAAAATTGTGAGTTTTAAATAATTTTTTTTTATTTAAATTCTTGCTTTCGGTTTGGTTTGATTTTTTTTTTTTAATCACCTCGTAATGTAAAAGATAATGGGATTAAAGTGCTTACTACTAATCCTCTCCTTCTCATTAGATCTTTCCTTCTCATTAGATGAGATTTCATCTTTATTGCGAGTATAAGATGATAGGTATATTCCGTTTTGTAACTCATAGCTTATTAGACCCTCCATGAATAAAAAAAAGAAAAAATGCTTACCGCTAATTAAAACTAGTTTAATTTGCAACAATGACAGTAAGGTTGACTTTGCAATCCAAGTTCAATGACAGGATATAACATAGTCATTAATACACGCATCGAGCGAGTCCTGTGAAATGTGAATCAAGAATATCGATGGGGTTTTAACTGAAAATGTTCTATACCAAAACTACAATGAAGAAAAATTTGTTCA
Source organism: Vernicia montana (assembly GCA_949750685.1). NCBI lineage: Eukaryota > Viridiplantae > Streptophyta > Magnoliopsida > Malpighiales > Euphorbiaceae > Vernicia > Vernicia montana. The sequence continues at coordinate 15,623 of CATKHJ010216185.1, read as the reverse complement.
TGATTTAGCCTCAATAATCAAGATTAAAACATTGATCAATAAGATGGAGAACAACAAAGCTATCCTTGGGATTAAGCCTATTAACTTTAGACTTTAGTGCACCAACAGCATATCACTGAAGAAGTAGATTTAACTATGCTTGTAACTAGAAAGGAAATTTGTTTCCAAGCTTAGCAAAATTTATTTGAAATGACAGGAAATGAGAGGACTTCCACTCGACAACCTTGAAAGTAGAACTGAATACATGATTTACAACCTACAGTAGATACTGAAAACATAGAAAGTAGCCCTTAATGATACTAAATTTAACAAGCTCGGTGAAGAAGATGTGAAGCAGCACCTCTTCTCGATCAAAAGCCGCACAATTCTCTCATCCCATATTAATTTAGAAGTTCATAACCATTTTATGATGGTTCAGATCACCTCTTTATTTGAGCTGTTTGAGCAAGTACTAAGTCAGATGGTGACAAGGTTCCAGATTGATCGACGTCAAGATCCTCAAACTCTTCCATTATAAGTGAGATATCTTCTTGGGTGATCTTACCCATCTCTTTAAGCTTATATATGACAAACTCAGCAGCCCTATGAAATGGTAGGAAACACAGAATTAGTAACAGAACTATCTACCTACTTACTGATATAACGAACAATATGAACCAAAGTACATAAAGATAACTGATGCACAAAACAATTTCCAATAGATTAGCATCAAATCTGTCTTCAAGGTAATGAAAGTACAGTACAACTTACCCAACAACTCCATCATTATCAATATCAGCTATCTCCAGATCTAGGTTGGTCATTTTCCTAGTAAGAACCCAGTTGACTAGTGCCCTTTGTCTGCTTTCAGTAAACGCCTCGGTTACGGAGAAAAAAAGCTGACCTAAACCAAGAGTACTGATCATTATCCAAAATGTGCCAAAAGCACGCCCACCTCTAGTTGAGAAGCTCTCATCTCCATAACCTAGGGTTGTGATAGTTGAACAGACACAATAGATTGCATCAATAGGGTCAAGACCTTCCTGCACATGTAGGAAGATCATTCCAACAAACATAAGCACTGCAAGAATGGCCGAGGCAATGAGACACTTGTATTCTACTCTGTAGGATTCCATCTTCTTTATGGTTTGAGATGGACCTATCTTTTTATGCTTATTTACGGCTTTAATCAGCAACATTTCCTGCTTTTCTACCAAGTAGTCTGCTGCTTTGCTTAATATTAATCCAACAATTGCCATGCCTGCGAAGACGAAAACACAGGCAAGTAACTTCACAAAGGAAGTATTTGGCACTAGGTCCCCATATCCTACAGTAGTCATAGTCACAACAACAAAATAAATGGAATCAATAATTGGATTTGTTTTTGTCCCTTCAATATCATCCCTGACTAAGTAAAAGATTACGGTGCCGACACCCAAGTAGACACCCAAGCAAGCAGCTACTTGCATAAGACTTAGATTGAGTTTGCCAGGACGTGAGAGTGAGCTATCACCACCAACATCAGAAGGAGTAAGCTCAGTCATAGGAGCACTTTTAACACGGCGAAATCCTCTTCTGTAGGGAGCATGTGCATTATTTGTTTGAAGTGTGGAATCCAATAATCCTGAGAGCAGGGGCAGTTTTGCACCATTGGAGGCCATTAAGATAGTCCAATAAAAGTGGAACAGTCTTGGGAGACCTGCAAATTTTGAGACAAGTTGAGCTAAAGTCTTAAAACACAAGTCAGATTGGACAGGAACAATTCAAACAATAATCTAAAGAGGTAAGTCAGGTCCAAAGTTTAGCTTCGATTATTAACATCATCACCATCAAACTATATCTTGCCGTATAAAGGTTTTAACACTTTACACAGAAGACATCCTTTGCTACATTTAAAGGTGTAGAACAATTCATTAAAGGTTTTAGGTTTCACCATTCAAGTTGTGAAGATAATTTTCCAGTAAGTAAATGTTCCACTTCATTTTTCTTGGACACAGTAAAATAAATTTTATGCTTACCATCATATACAAAGACAAAGAGAGTGAAATACAACAGATATGAAATGAGAAGAAAGAGAGAGGCTAAGACAACAAAATCACAAAGAAAGCATGAAACATAAAAAATACTTGTACATAGTTTCTCAATCTAGACAATATTTCATTCCAAATCATCTGGTTGTTACATATTTCATTCCAATTATGGCAAATAGTATTTTCAGTCTTCCTATGATGGGTGACTTCTGCCCCAAATATTAACCTACATCCTACCCAAGACATTCAACATTTTCCGAAAAACAATCATACAACACAAAATTTCAGACATTGGAATTAAAATGCAGGCCAAGTAAGAAAAGGCCAAAGAGCTAATCTATATTTCAAGTTTAATAGAGATTCTGCAAGTGAAAATTTACTTCAAGTGCAAAATTAAACTGAAGACAATAAAAAAATTAAAGGAAAAGCATTTGATATCAAGATTATACCAGAGCAACTATAAAAGAAAGATCAAAGTCACAGCATAAAAAATAAGTAAATAAGAAGAAAAGAAAGAAAAAGGATTTTGTAAACTGAGTGCTAAGTTCAGAAACCTCACTAACAAGTCCCAGTAAGACTACTCCACCACAATTGAACTTGTAGAGTGATTTGCAAGGAACTACTCAATGAGAGTTACTGATCGAAGCAGGTATGAATTAAATTTAAAGTGCTCTTCAGTAGGGAAATTTCCTAGCAAATTCCTCCCCTATACTTCTAAGATTCAAGAATTGCTATATGAATTCTGCAGGCAGAATTGTCCTTTGCAACTTAGCCACTCATTCAACTCTACTAAAATTAAATTAAATTGTCCTTGTTTTCAGTTTTTGGCTGCATACAATCAATTGAGAAGGTACTGTGAACAAGTGACTAGGAAGTTTCGTATACCAATCCAAATTTACCAAGAAAAGACATAATTTTTTGGATATACTAACTTATTCTTTCTGTCTCTTAATTTTTGCTGTCTCTGTCTAATTCTGTGTATATTATGCATCTTCTCAGATCATCAAAGAAACAACAACAAATTAAAAAATGGGTTTCAACTCATAATTGATTCCATCAAGAATTTCACACAGATAATGCAAAAAAGGCTTCGAGCCAAAAGAGATCTATTAAAGAAAAAAAGAGGGTAATTTCCATAATTACACAGAAAGAGACTCGAAAGACACAGAAAATGGTGGTTTCTATGAACATTGTTGTTAACTTGGAAACTTCACGAAGGAGTTACAACTAACAAGACAAAAAAAAAAAAAAAAAAATTGCAGAAAGAGAGAGAGAGAGAGAGAGAGATTACAAGTGGAAGCAGAGTTGCATCAAATTTTCAAGAGTCTTTTGAGGTTTGATCAGCCAATTCTTGAAAATTTCCAGGAAAATCAATTGCTGAAACTTCTCTTTTGTTGGGATCTTGCCTTTGCTCTGGTATTCTAAAATTTTCTTCTTGTTTCTTTGGGATTGGGACAGCAGAACCCATCAGATCGGTCAGGTCCACCTCGTCTTATTATGGAATGTGATCTTTTACGGGTTTTTTTTTTTTTTTTTTTTTTTTTTGCCAAATAAAATCCAATTTTCATAAAGAAACAGAGTCTAAATACAACAGATTTGTAAGCCTAGGAGGCTTAAGAACCGTTATGATAATTAACTACATAAATATGTATATTATAATTAACATGTCGGCAGATAAGATGATTGATAATCTATAATCTAATAGAAAATCTAATTCAATTAAGAATTTCTCAGCCAACTGAGAGGGAACAATCAACTATGCCATTATTTTAATTATTTATTCGATTTTGCTCATAAATCTTAGTTAATGAAAGTGGAAAATTGTTAGTTATGAATTTTATGATTATTTAATTGCATTAATTTTTTTTTATGAATAATGTGAGGTAACATAAATTATGTAAAAAAAAAAATAATACGAACGAATGTGATTTTCATTAAACTCATCCAACTTTTTATTAAAAGTAGAAAATGTTTACAAATTAATCGAGTTGAACAAAGCAAATTAATTATGTGAAAAATGATAATTGCGCATGTTCATATCATCTTGTTGTATTAAATGATAACAAAAAGAAAGAGAATAATTACATCATAAAATTATAAACGAATGTAATTTGAACACATCATATAATAAAAACAAATAAATAAAAATTATTTTTATTTTACATCATAAATTGTCTAAAAAAATTATATAATTTCAATTATTTTATGAGACGTATAAGGATGGCAACGGAGCGAGGCTGGGGCGGGGATATCATCCCCTATTTTCATCCATGTCTTAGCGGGAAATCCTTATCCCTGTACCCGCCTCATATACGGAGACTGTGTAATCCCCATCCCATTTATGCAAGGTAGTATTGTTAAAATCGGACCGAATCGGTCGGTAGGACTAGTGATATTGGGAACCGGCAACTTGTTTAGTTTTTAAGTTACAAAAATTCGAAAAACCATTGAATAGGAAAAAACTAGACCAAACCGAAAAAAATAAGTGAACTGATCGGATCAGAATTTGCAAAACGAAACCGTTTCAAACTTAATAAAATTAAAAAAAAACAAATAAAAAAAAGAGATAGAAAATGGCATGAATTAAATCGAATCGATCGGACCGCGAACCGATAGAAAAATCGGTTCAGCCTTTGGTTCGGTTTTAACAACATTGCTGCAGGGATCTCCATTCCTCACTTGAAATTTTTATTTTGTTTTATTTCCTTTCAATTTTAAATAGTGAAATCTAATGGATAAAAATTTTAATTTTAGATTTTGATTAGGTTTAAACTTATTCCAATATTTTTAAATTAATACTTATTAGTATATATATAATTGAAGATATTTTGACTATTATATATATATATATATATATAATTCATAAATAATAGCAGAAAAATAAGAATAAATTTATGTAGAAAATATTAATAGATTCAGACACACAAAATATGAAGAGATAAATTAATTCAATTTAAAATTATTCAGAGTTGTTATGATGTGAGATAATTAAAAAAAATGAATGATAAAATTAAAAACTTTAATATATATATATATATATATATGGGTAATTAAGTAATATATTTTTTATATTATGAATAATTATGTAAATATAATATCGGGTCTTCGTGAGGTGGAGAATACACTCTTCATCGCCGTATGATCTCCGCTAATGAGAAGAAATATCTTTCATTTCCGCTCTTATGAGGATAAAAATCAGAGAATTTTCGTTTCGTCCGAAGCAAATCCCTGAAGAGAACGGAATTCCTCGCCCCATTATCACCTCTATTAGACCTGTTCGTAGGCTAGATTTTGGGCTTCAATTAGTGAAAAAAATTGCGGGGCGACCTGATCGAGCATTTGAAAAATTAAACATTTTCCAAACTCAAATTCGACTCATATAACTTATACAGAGGTAATTTCATCATTTAGGATTATTATTTTCCATTTATTTGGCACTCTTTAATTAATTTACTCTATTTATTGTGGGAATGCAATTAATGGTATCATGTTTGCTAAAAAGTCCACAAAATTGGACTAGATGGTATTAATTACTATAGTATCATTATGGTTAGGATAAATTATATTATCATTAGGGGGTACACGTCTAAATTATAACGGTTTATTTAATTCGATTTGTAAAATGATTTTCAACAAATAAAGTCAATCTCTTTTTAAATTCGAATATGAAAAAAATTTACTTTTCAATTATTGATATCTAATATTTAATTAAAGGTTAGTGTTCTATTTTTTTTTTTAATAGATGATTATACTTGATAGGTTATTTATTAGGAAACATCTCTTTTATTACTTAATTTTAAATATTCATTACTATATTTTTTCAAATAATAGGTAAATAAAGTCAACAACATATTTTAAATAAATATTATTATTTTTATTTTATTTTGGAAATAAATATTATTTTTTTTATTACTCCATCCGTTTCAAAATAATTGTCATTTTAGAAAAAAAATGATTTTATTTCAATATAATTGTCGTTTTACAAACTCAATATAACATTAATTGATTTTTTTTTTTCAAATTTACCCTTAACATTAATTGACTTAGTGTTATTGGTAAAAGACAAATTAAGGGTATATTAGTTTATTTGATTTGAAATTATTCATAATTTATTATTTTCTTAATCTAAGTGCATTCCTCTAAAACGACACTTATTATGAAACGGATGAAGTATATATTACTAACTACTTAAAGTTTTGAAATTTAACAAACACATAAATAAATATATTATAATTAGTATGTGTAATATGTAATATGAATATGATTTTGGTTTGATTTATTTTGAAAAAAGAAAATTAAAATCAAACTATAAACTAGTTTTATAAAAATACAAATCAAATTATTTTTTCAAGAATCAAACCGGATTAAATTTATAATTCTGTTTTGATTGAATGATTTACCTTGAATAATGAATAATTTTTCTTACCATTAGTAAAAAAAAAAAAAAATCCTTCTTTTATATGATAAAAAAAAAAAAAAAAAAAAAGACATTTTAAAGTTGCACAAGAAAAATGTGCTTAAGTTTAAATTATACTTGCACACCTACACTTAGACATATTCATTCTGCACATTGGGTCAAGTTCGAGTCAGTCTCATCGGGATGTTATTGTTATTATTATTATTATTATTATTATTATTATTATTATTTTATCATGCCTAAATTTGGTTGAACAATTGCATTTATGCTCCATTTGAAATTGAGTTTTCTAAAAACATTTTTCATTAAAAAAATTTATATTATTTTTAAAATTATTTTTTAGAAACAGATAAATTGATTTTTTTTTAAAAGCAGGTTTAAAATTTTTTTATAAAAACTAATAAAAATTAATTAATTAAATAAAAAAATTTTAAAAGCGTTTTTTTTTATTTTTTATCTCCTAACAGTAATCCCAAACACACCCTTAAACTTGTGTCCTAACCTAAGCTCCTTAAAAAATTGAAATCTTATGCTTGACTCAACCAGACCTATAATCCTATAATTTAATATAAAATCTAACTAATGAAAATTAAAAATAAAATTAATTATAGTAAAAATGATTTATTAAAGAGTATAAATATTTTTAGCATAGAAATATAATAAAATAATTCAAATGATAGACAAATTCAGAATTTCAAACAACATTTTATTTTTTGTTATATATATAAAAAAAATTAAAATAATACAACTAATATTCAGGTTGGGCCAAATCGATCATGTTAGGTTTGAAGAAAAAATTATTTGTTAAAGTCCTAATATTTTATCGGATGAATAAATCTATATATGCATTAACCTAACAATAAGGGACAATAAGTATATATACAACTTGAATTTATTATAAACTCAAGTTTTATTCATCATCCCTTTGAATCACAATGTTTTACATAGGTCATAGTTGATATTGCTGTTTGAGATTAAAAAAATATTTTTTGAATTTAATTGATTGATTTTTATTATTTTTTATAAACTGTTTTTTTAAATATGCTTCTAAAAAAATATCAATTTATCGGTTGTTAGGAAAATGTAATTTTAAAACAATATAATTTTTTTTATATTAAAAAACGTTTTTTAAACGTAATCCCAAATGGAGCCATAATCATTTATAAATTCAAATTACAATAATTTTTATTAGGGCTGAGCACGATTTGATCCAATCCGTAGATTTGAAAATCTCCGGAATTGGATTGAAATTCGAGAATTTTAATTTGTGGAGAACCAAAACAATAACCAAAATAAAAAAAAAAATCCGTATTGTATTGTTCCGAAAATTTCAGGACAATACAATTCGGGGATCGGATATTTCAGTTCCGGTCCAATTCAATCCAATACAATACGGATGTTCAAATATCTTGAAAAAAAAAATATGCAATTTGATAATTTATATCAACAAAAACAATCAAAAACTCATAATTTATCAATGATTTTAAACTATAAAAATATATAAAAATATATAAAAATATAATTATATTAATATTTTACTTAATTCAAATATTTTTAATATTGACTTATATACTATTTAAAACTAATAAATAATTTCTTATAAGTTATAACTATTTTCTAACTTTTTATACAAACTATTAGTTTATTACAAATAATTTCTTATTGATAATGTATTCCATAGATGTTAATTAATAAAAGAATATTTTTAAAAATTACAGTATTAGATACTAACAAAATTTTAATTTAAAATTTTATTAGTATCACATAAATATAATTACAATTAAAATGACAATATTACTAGACTTACATACTAATATATTATACTTTTTTTTTTTATTATTATTACTCATTAATTAATCAAAACATATATTATTTTTTTTTAAACATATATGTAGTGAATTTAAAATGTTTAATTGTAATATATAGTTATATCTTAGTATTATTAAAACTTAATCCATATTATATTACTAGTTTTTCATTAATACAAATTTAATGAAACTAATATTTAAATAAATTATATAAATATTAATAGTTCTATTAAATTGAATTGAGATATATACATTTATAATTATAGATTTATAATTCATCTAATTTTTTTTTATATAATTTTAATATAATTTAATAATTGGTATAATGTCATGTATAATTTTATAATTTTTGTGTTATCTATACATTATTCAATTACCACTACTTATATATTATAAATTAAAAACTAAAAAATTTCAGTTATTTCGGTCCAATTTAATTCCGTACAGTTCGGTTTAATTCGGTCCAGTTTTCGGTCCGAATATATCTTAATATCCAAAATCGTACTAAAATATTTCACTCGGTTCAGTTCGGTTCGGAAAAAGTAAAAAAGTTAATGGTTCGGTCCAGTTATGGATATTTTCGGTCCGATTATTCGATTCAATTCATAACTTTTAATAACCGTAATTAGCCATAATTTTTATATAGTTGACATTATATAATCCATCGCTTAGTTAATGCTGCTTTGTAATCTTAATATATATATATATATATATATATATATATAATTTGCTTGGAGGGAAAATGTTAATTCTATTGTTTAGTATTTTCTCAATGTCTTAGTCTAGTGAGAAGTATAAAATCATCTAAGCACGAATGCTATGAATAGAATTTTGAGAATAACAATTTTATTTCACAAATAATAATAATAATAATAAGAATAATAATAAAAGTTGAGTTGATCTGATTGATTTTTTTTTTTTAATTAACTTTCTAATATAACATGCCTTACTAAGCTCTTAATTTGGATTATTATAAACATTATATAATAAATTGTTTTTTAATGGATTCACATAACTAACCTCAGTCATTGGTTCATTGGTTTATCCTTTATATATAAATATTTTTTAATGTTTTGTGGGATATCATTTATCTTAAGAAGTGTTTGAGAATGCTTTCAATATTTAAAATTAAAAGTTTCAGTAATTAATTATTTTAAATTGTTTGATAGCACTCATCTTAAAAATTTTAATTAAGTTAAAAATCATTTAAAATAATAAGTCAAAAATTTTAATTTAAAATTTAAATTGAATATAATAAGTGATTAAATTTTTAAATATTTTTATAATTTAAAAAGGCCTAATTACTTAAAAAATCCCAAATTATACAATATTTAATAATTTTATCCCATTATTTCAATTTTTCACACAAATACTTATACTTTAAATTTTTTAACAATTTTATCATATTTTTTCAGATTTTCACACAAATGCCTATACTTTAATTTTTTTTTAATAATTTTATCTCATTCTTTTAGATTTTTCTCACAAATACCTATATATTTAATTTTTCTAAAATACAATCCAATGACAGAAAATACAAAAACGCAGTAACTTTACTTGAACAATATCACTTGCTGCCTCAATTGACACGGAAAGAACCTTCTACCTAAGTTTTCTAACTCCAAGAAGTTAACAATTAAGTATTGCCATGTCTGCATACAGTTTTGAGTATCGAAACAACGGAATCAAAATTCTGCGCTGGTTAGATCGTCGAGATATTATTACAAAAATTTGAGATTTATTTAAGCATATTGTTTTGTGTGTTAGATGAGTCAACAATATTTTGCTAACTCATTTATTATTTTTTTTTTCACAAAAAATTAAATATCAACAACAACCACTATATTTTTTCGTTTTCCATCATTTCATTGTATTTTAGAAAAAAAAAATTTAAAGTATAAGCATTCGTGTGAAAATTTTAAAAAAATTTGAACTATAGACATTTATGTGAAAAATCTGAAAGAATAGGATAAAATTGTTAAACAAGGTATAGTTTACGATTTTTCGGGTAATTAAGCCATTTAAAAATTATCACTTATTTTATTTAGTACTTAAAGAATTCACTTAATTTTTCAGCACTTAATTTTCAATTTTACCAAATATCATCTTACATTATATAAAAAAAACAGTATAATTTATTTAAGTAAATTGCAAAAAAAAAAAAAAAAAAAAAAGACAAAAATCAAAATTAAAATGAGAATTGAGAGAGAAATAGAATGGGCCAAACTCGACCCATCAACCTTAAGTAGGCCCATGTATTCCATTCGGACTCCAATGTTCGCCTTGAATCGGACCCGAGCATTACATATAAAAACCTAGCCTCTCTTTGCCAGTTCCGGCTACGTTGAACACGCAAAGCGACGAACTTTGAAATAAAAAAAATGGAGGGAAATCGACGAACTTCAAAAAGACGTGGGGTTTTACTTGGAAAAATCAGAGGTTTTCAAACAATAGAAAGCACTTTCAATTTCAAAAATTTTCTCTTAAAATCCATTTGAATTTGTGATTGTATTTGATTTCAGAGTTCACTAAATCATTGTTGAGAGATATAAGCCAGGGACGATCTCTCACCATTTTCATTGACAAATTCAGAAACTACTGCACAAATCCCGGTGCTAACTGGTATATTTGTTTCCGATTTAACCTGATTATAACTCGAAATTCAATTGATATTTTTAGCTGGATTACGAAGTTAGAATTTGAATTTTTAATTTTTAGGGCTGTAATTTGTAAATGTGTAATTACTGCTTTATACAGCTACTGCAGCTCCGATTTGCCAAAGGGGCAAGAAATTCTAATGATTCAAAGAGAATGTCAAGTGCGTAGAATAGGTGAGTTAAAGCGGTGTTGTTGAATTAAAGCGAACTCAGGTTATTGATTTTTGTTTTGCTCTTTTGGTTCTATTTCAGATGTCTTGCTACGAGTACTACTCATTGTTCAGCGACTTCTACAAGAGAACAAACATGGGTCGAAGAGAGATATATATTATATGCACCCTTCTGTATTTTCAGGTGAACCTATTACATTTCAGTTTTTAAGATCAGAAGTAATTTTTTTTTTTTTTAAATTTAAGTTGTATAATCGCGTATTAATATTGAACTTGCGCTTAGATGTTGTGTGCCATTCAACTGATAATTACTTGTCTGCTTTATTCAAATTCTTGTTATAATTATGTTTACTTGTGATCGAAGTCACTTCCGGGGGCTAGATAGGAGCGGCATAAGACTTTTAACGCTTTAAAAGTAGTGCATTGTCATGGTTGAGCTTTGTTCTTGATAATTACATATCTATTGATGTACTGGGCCTTATACTTTGATCATCGTTCTTGTCCAATGTTCTGAACTTATATCTTTTGTATTAAGAGATCTTGAAGAAGTTATTTTTTATTTATTATAATTTGACTTGTCTCTTTAAAGATATGAATTTTTTTATAAATAATATATTATAATGTCAACCTTAGTTTTTTCTGCTTGTTTCACAGATCAGTCAATTGTTGACCAGGCAATCAATGACATATGTATCCTTCTGCAGTGCAGTCGTCACCACCTAAATGTGGTTGGTGTTTTCATTAGTTCATTTGTTTTCAAATATTTCTGTAGTTAAAGGAGTGTGCTTCTTAAGGGTGTATCACATTGGAAGCATATTTACTAGTCTTTATAACTAGTAAATAGGTGGAAAGTGAATTTACTTCATAAAGGTTAGATGGAGGCTGTCCTGAAATTTTCAGACTGCTAATATTAGTTGCTTGACATTTTTGGGGAGAATATTTTGGAAAATTCACTATCTGCCAAATTCTTTGCAGGTCTCTGTTGGAAATGGGTGTGTACTTTTGATTACTTTCAGCTTCTGCAAGATATGAAGTGAATTTAACTTATTTCCATCTAGCTTATCTTTTAGGGATGAATCCGTAGTATTTTTCTGATGTGATTTATGAGCGTCTAGTTGTTCAAAGCAATACATTTGTTTAATTTTGATGGAGACTTTCAAGGCAGTGCTAGATGTTAACATGAACATGGTAAGTTTTACTTAAGGGTATCATAACATGGGACTTTTGGAAGCTTGCATCAAATGGTATCCAAACAAGTTATTTTATATGCATCCAAGACCTGTTTTTGGATTGGGCTGCGGGGCTCAATTTGTGAAGAAAATTGTGCGTCGGGTGGGCCTAGCCTTTGGAAAATATAACATTTCCCAAACCTAGGCTGGCCCATGAACAGGTTTACATCCAACTAAAGATATGGGTAAATGAGAAAATTGTGATTTAGGGCCATCCATATAGTTTCTCAAGTGATTAACACCAATGACTACAGAGTCAGAAAATTTTTTCAAGAGGGGCCAAAAGAAAATGAGAAAGAGTAGTTGTGGGTTATTTACTCTGGACTTTTTCCTATTATTAGACGAAATGAGCTCTTAAAATTTAAATGCAATAAAATAAAATTGGTGGGCTGAAAATTCATTTTAAAGTTAGAATTTTAACACAATTTTAAAAAAATGGCCCAATTATTTTATATATTTTGAATTTTTTTTAGGGGGGCCACACATAGTAATATTTAAATTATTTACTAATACTAGTGGGGATATTTTGGAACCAAGGGGGGCCACCAGCTAAACAACTATAAGATAAAAGATTTGTGCAGTCTCTGTTTGTCTCATTAGTTAATGCAAGAGATTGTGGCCATCATTTGCAAGGAAGACTAAAGATTTCATTTATTTGGGTTATCTTAATGAGATATATAGTTACCTGCATAATATTTTACCACTCAGTACTTACTTTTCTCCCTGCATTATTTTCTCTTGTATATAATATGATTTAAGTAGAGGATGTATTTTAAATGAAACTGGATGATGAAAAAAACTTGTAGATTTAAGTTCGAAAAATAGCATATTGTCCTAATGATATTGGATTGATTTATGCCTGTTATATAGGCTGGTGATGGGCTGGCTGCGATTTCTGGAAGCTGGAAGGAAATTTGATTGCATAAATTGTCCCAGCAATGTAAGAATGGACAAAGACACATTTCTTCAGTTGCAAAACTTTTTAGAGTATGATTGTGTATCTTATTTGTTCGCAGGTGCATCCCATTCCTGTGCATGTTGATGAAGTCAAAGGTATTTGAACCATCAACTATGTAACTGTTAAGAAATGCTGCAATATTTCAGGAATATAGAATATGCATATTACAACTTGATAAAAGAAAAGGAAGAAATCTCATGCCTTTGAATGATGTTTTGTCCTCCTTTAGGAGCTTATGTTTCCTCCACCTCTTTCTTTTTAGTTGAAGGCTTGTAGATGTTCCTGAACTGGGTTGACATTTTTTCTTTAGAATTATAATTTTGAATACTTGATCTAAAATTCTAAATCAGTTCTATAATTGATGTACAGAAAACTTGATGTTTTATTGATAACTAATTGCCCCTAATTGTTGTGCTAGATATTGTTAGTGTTGCCAAATACATACTGGTTGTGGAGAAGGAATCAGGTGAAGCTTCTCATTCGCGAACCTTGTCTTAAAAGAGAAGCAAGTAATTCAGATTGCATTTACATGTCTGAACTGTTATCATGAATTCTTGGAAGCAGTGTTCCAGCGGTTAGCAAATGACAGGTTCTGCAATGCAAACCGCTGTATTGTCATCACAGTAAGCATTCATTCTCTCCAAGGTTCTGTTTGAATAGATATGAATTTGAAAAGAAAATATTTGTAGTTAGTATGTTGGTTTAGTGAAATTAGAGATGCAAAGTAAATTCATGAATGTGGATTAAGACATGTTGGAGTATGAATTGAAATGCTTGTAAAAAAGGCATAATTTCAAATACACCAATTCCTATTTGGTTGAACTCTGTTTTTTCTTCTTTCATCTTTGATGAGGCCAAAACTTTATTTATAAAGTTCGATACAAAGGCCAAACTTAAATCCTAGAATTTAAAGTTCTCTATCTATACGCACTCTAAAAGTCATTTGCAAATAAGTTATTTTTCTTTTGTACTTTCATAGGGAAGGGGCTATCCAGATATTCCTACAAGAAGGTAACCTTTTAATCAATGGAAATAGTGATTGGATTCCCAAGAAGTGCATACACTGCTTTCATGCCTTTTAGTCTTTCTGATCTTCATTCCAAGGAAATGCCTATCAGGTTCCTGCGACTCCTCCTTGAGAAGTTGCATCTGCCTGTCTATTGCTTGGTTGATTGTGATCCGTATGGTGTTGACATCCTGACTATCTACCGGTTTGGTTCTATGGTTAGGCTTCTCAATTGATCATTATATGATTTTGATTTCATTTACATATCCAAGCCAGTCAAATGACTGTATACCAAACTAATAAAAAATTCCAAATGCCCAAGTTGAAGCCACTGTGAAATGATTTATTTATTTATTTTCGTCTACACTTTTATGTTTTAAGCAAATGGCCTATGATGCTAAATTTCTGCGTGTCCCTGAGATATGCTGGCTTGGAGCTTTTCCTTCTGATTTTGAGAAATATGGCCTTCCTCAGCAGTGTCTTCTTCCTTTGACTGCCGAAGGTGAGAATTTTTGCTTTTAATTGGCTTGCTTGTTTCTAATAAGCACTTCTCAAGTGTGGTAAGTTTCTAGCATTTCTTGTCAGATAAGAGGAGAACTGAATCCATGTTGCTAAGATGCTATTTGCAAAGGGAAGTACCGCAATGGAGGTAGAATTCTTTGACATTGTAGGATATTCTGCTCCCTTTGTAATTGCATAATTTTGCTGGCACATGCACTTATAAAGTGGTGTTTTCATCAAAGGTTGGAACTAGAGTCTATGCTGCAAAGAGGAGTGAAATTTGAGATCGAAGCGTTGTCTGTGCACTCGCTTTCCTTCTTGTCTGAGCACTATATACCATCTAAGGTTCAAGGTGGACTTCACATTTAACATGCTTAATAGTTATAGATATACATATATGAACCATTAGATGCAAAGAAATTCTCTAGGACGCAAGCATAATCAATATAGGTGATATTTCTTTGGACTTCTGGGACAGTCTTGCAAATTAATTTGAAGGTCCACTGTTGTTGACAAAGGTGCAGAGAACATTGCTTTGCCAATGTTTATTATACTAAATTCCATGTTGTAAAGTTGTCTTGAATTATTGGCCTAATGAAAGCCACAATTTTATGCATGGCAAAATTTTCAACCACATCAACATGTTAAATGGCCACATATTTGTGTGGAACAAAAACTAACTACATGTACATATCAAGACCACATTTTTGTGCTTGGAAGCCACACTTCCTCACTATAAATAGATGCATTTGCTTGGCATAAAATCATAAGTTAAGTGAAGTGAGTGATAATTAAGTGTGTGCAAATAAGTGTTGAGTGAGTATCTCTTTGGTAAAATTCTTGTGAGGTCTTTTGTAAGCTTTAGTCT